>JANIIK010002759.1:0-15000 GCA_027704905.1 Muraenolepis orangiensis | reverse complement strand
AGAGAGAGAGAGAGAGAGAGAGAGAGAGATTTGATTTCAGAAAAAACTTTATTCTTGAGTAACTTTTATTACAGCCGCGCCGTCCAGAACCACAACTTTGTTTATCTTTCTCCACACTCAAACCAACTGCCACTCTCGTAGTCCTCGGGCCCCCGGACACACACACACACACACACACACCACACACACACACACACACACACACACACACACACACACACACACACACACACACACGAGTTTATTGAGGCACAGCAGTGCCTAAATAAACTGTCCAACTGTACTAAACTGTCAAGTAACTAAATGACTATTAACACTCTACACACGCTACCATATCAATGGGAAGGCATTTGCATAAAATGTGCATTTAAAAAAGAATAAAAACAGTATGTAGTGTGTGAGTGGATGACAACGCAGACGCCTCGTACCAGAATGGGCAATCAAAACACACACACACACACACACACACACACACACACACACAATCCTTCCTAGGTCTCTTCTCCTCCGTCTCCCTTCTCCCTCGGTAAATGGTAAACGGACTGCATTTATAGAGCGCTTTTCTAACCAGTGCAGCCACAGCGCTTTACAAGTCATGGCTCACATTCACCCATTCATCCACCCATTCATCCACAGACGGCGGAGTCAGCCATCAAGGAGACAGCCAGCAGGTGAGGAGCGGTCAGGGTTAGGGGGTCTTGCTCAGGGACACCTCCACAGGTTGGATTTGATAAAAGGAGGCGGGGAGCAAACCAGCAGCTTGTGAGGGGACCGCTCTACCTCCTGATCTATACTGCCGCCCTGGTGTGTGTGTGTGTGTGTGTGTGTGTGTGTGTGTGTGTGTGTGTGTGGGGACCCCCTCCGAGAGAGACGGAGAGGTGGTCACGATGACCCCCCACATGAAGGAGCGTCACCACGGGGACCTTTACTGAGACTTTGTTAATACGTCACGTGGTTCGTTGGATAATGTCACGTGGAGGGAGTTGACGCTTATGTCAGCTTTGTACTGTGATTAAATGATATATGTACATTTTATCACACCACAAAGCTGATAAAAGTATCACTTATATACATATATATATATATATATATGTATTTATTTCTTTATATATAAAAAAAGCATCCCACCCAATGAACTTACTGAATGAGTCCATTGAGATGTACTGGCTTAGGAGACTTGATGTAAATCTGTTCTACAGTCTGTAATAAACCAGTCGATGGAGTGAATGGGAAATCTCCTCCTCTGCTTGTTTTGTTGTTGATCAGATTCAAGTCTGCACCGTTTGGAGGAAAAGTGCGACCCCTGGTGGTCAAAGTAGATCGTTGTTTTACCTCTTCTACTGAATCCATATTGTACTGAGAATGTACATATTCTACTGAATATATAGAGTAGATTCCACAGAAAATGTCCCCACGTTATTTCCATTTTTATTGAAATCAGAAAACTAAGATAAATGTTTTGTTTAACAATATATACAAAAACACCGCCTGGGTTTCCAAAAAAACACCACCTAGGTTCCCGAAAACACCACCTGTGTTCCCGCAAACACCACCTGGGTTCCCAAAATCCCCACCTGGGTCCCCTTAAAAACACCACCTGTTTTCCAGAAAACACCACCTGGTTTCCCAAAAACACAACCTGGGTCCCCTTAAAAACACCACCTGGGTTCCCTTAAAAACACCACCTGGGTTCCATTAAAACACAACCTGGGTTCCCAAAACCCCCACCTGGGTTCCCTTAAAAACCGCAGGATCCGGCCCTTCCGCACACGTGAAGCGGCGCAGATCCTGGTCCAAGCGCTCGTCATCACCGCCTCGACTCTCTCTTCCGGCGCTGCTACGAGCGGCAGCCAGCAACAGTTGCTCCCCCCCCCTCTTACTTTTTAGTTATTTATCCTTATATTATTGTTGTTTTTAGTATAGTTTTTTGTTAAGTAGCTGTGCAACCCTCAGCCAGCTATGTTTAGGGAAGTTTTTGCCGTGTTTCTCATTCTGGGGACATTGTTACTGAACCGCGTCTCCGTCGTGGCTCAACATTACGGCGGAGCCATTGTCTACGCGCGGAGTCAACTGTTGTCGCTACAACAGACCTCGCTGCTACGGGAGAGGCCCGACATCCCCGACCTCCCCGGGGAGCTGAGGAGGACGTACAGGGGATGCAAGGCTGGACGTAAACAGCAGGAGAGACAGCGGGAGAGGAAGCGGAGATATAAACCATATCTCCCTTCCATCACCATGGGGAACGTGAGGTCGCTAGCGAATAAGATGGACGAGCTAGCGGGCCTGGTGATGACCCAGCGGGTGTGAGAGTGGCAAGAGGAAAGGTGGGGGACTTGCTATTCTCGTTAACAACAAGTGGTGTAACCCTGGACATGTTACTGTGAAGGAACGTGTGTGTAGCCCGGACATTGAACTGCTGGCCGTGAGTCTGCGGCCATACTATCTGCCGCGTGAGTTCTCCCATGTGCTTCTTGTTATTGTTTACATTCCACCGTCGGCAAACGCGGCGCTCGCGTGTGACGTCACCCATTCCGCCGTCGCGAGACTTCAGACACAGCACCCTGAAGCATTCATCGCGATATCTGGGGACTTTAACCACGTGACTCTGGCTGCAACACTGCCCACCTTCAAGCCGTTTGTGGACTGTCCCACCAGGGAAAATAAGACACTGGACCTGCTGTATGCCAATGTTAAGGAGGCATACAGCGCCACTGCCCTTCCTCCTCTTGGAAGGTCAGACCACAACCTCATCCACCTGCAGCCCCTGTATAGGCCTCTAGTACAGCGGCTGCCTGTGACCACAAGGACTGTGAGGAGATGGTCAGAGGAGGCCGATGAGAACTTGCGGGGCTGCTTTGAGTCAACAGATTGGGATTTCCTCTGTGATTTGCATGGAGAGGACCTTGATGATCTCACGGAATGCATAACAGGGTACATCAACTTCTGTGTGGACAGTGTTGTTCCCACAGAGACTGTACGCTGTTTCCCCAACAACAAGCCATGGGTCACCCGAGACATCAAGGTCCTGCTCAATGAGAAGAAGAGGGCCTTCAGAGATGGGGATAGGGAGCAGATGAGGCGGGTTCAGAGGGAGCTGAAGGAGAGGATCCAGCGGGGCAAAGACAACTACAGGAGGAAGCTGGAGCACAAACTTCAGCAGAACAACCTGAAGGATGTGTGGAGTGGCATGAGGAGCATCACTGGCTACAAACAACCTGGTAGCCAGACAATAGGGGGGGGTCCTGATCGGGCCAACGAGTTGAATTTGTTTTTCAATAGATTCAATGAGTGGGCTCCGGTCTACACCCCCTCCCCCAGCCCCTCTACAACCATTCCCATCCAGCCCCCCAGCCCTGCTGTCCCCCCTCCCCCACCATCCCTCTCCAGCATCAACATACCTGTTCTCTCTCCCCCACCACCACTACCTCACCCCTCCCCCATCAACACAACAGTGACTCTTCCAGCCCCCACACACGGCACACATACCTTCACAGCTGAGCAGGTGAGGAAAGTGCTGTGCAGGCTCCATCCAGACAAGGCTGCAGGTCCTGACGGCGTCAGCCCGAGGGTCCTCAAAACATGTGCTGCCCAGCTGAGTGGAGTCCTGCAGTACATCTTCAACCTGAGCATGAGACTGGAGAGGGTCCCTGTGCTGTGGAAGACATCCTGCCTGGTGCCGGTTCCGAAGAAGGCACGTCCCAGCACCTCAAACGACTACAGACCGGTGGCGCTGACGTCCCACGTGGCGAAATCTTTTGAGAGGCTGGTCCTGACGCTTCTTCGGCCCCTGGTCAGATCATCGCTGGACCCTCTTCAGTTTGCCTACCAGCCGAAACTGGGAGTGGAGGACGCCATCATCTTCCTGCTCCATCGTGCCTACGCCCACTTGGACAGACCCGGGAGCACTGTGAGAATCATGTTTTTCGACTTCTCCAGTGCGTTCAACACCATCCGGCCTGCCCTGCTGGGAAGTAAGCTGACGGCGATGAAGGTGGACTCTTCCCTGGTGTCCTGGATTACTGACTATTTGACGGGTCGTCCACAGTTTGTCAGACTGCAGGACTGTGTGTCTGACACTGTGGTCAGCAGCACTGGTGCTCCACAGGGAACTGTTCTTTCCCCATTCCTGTTCACCCTGTACACCTCAGACTTCCAATACAACTCTGTGTCCTGCCATCTGCAGAAGTTCTCGGACGACTCTGCAGTTGTTGGTTGTGTCAGCGAGGGAAACGATGAGGAGTACAGGGGCGTCGTGGACTCCTTCGTTGAGTGGTGTGAGCTGAACCATATGCAGCTCAACACTGACAAGACGAAGGAGATGGTGGTGGACTTCCGCAGGAGGAAATCCACACCCACACCCATTTCCATCAAGGGTGTGTCCGCTGAAGCTGTCCAGGAATATAAATACCTGGGAGTTCATCTGGACAACAAACTGGTCTGGGCCAAGAACTCTGAGGCTGTTTACAAGAAGGGCCAGAGCCGTCTTTACTTCCTGCGGAGGCTCCGGTCCTTCAACGTTTGCAACAAGATGCTGAATGTGTTCTACCAGTCGGTGGTAGCCAGTGCCATCTTCTCCGGAGTCGTGTGCTGGGGAAGCAGGTTGAGATCAGCAGACGCCAACAAGATCAGCAGGATTGTCAGGAAGGCTGGCGCTGTCCTGGGGGTCCAGCTGGACTCCTTGTTGGTGGTGTCTGAAAGAAGGATGCTGCGCAAGCTGCGTAGTATCCTTGACAACAACTCTCACCCTCTCCATCAGGTGCTGACCTCATATAGAAGCACCTTTAGCAACAGACTCATTCCACCCAGGTGCACCACAGAACGCCATAGGAAGTCCTTTCTTCCTGTGGCCATTAGACTCTTTAATTCCTCTACCTCGGGTCGTGAGAGGGACAGTGGGGACTCAGTGACCTGAGGCCAACTTATTTTTATTTTTATTTTTATTTTATTTGGTCAACGCACTGTAATCATCTCATTGTACTTTGCACTGTAAATTCTATTTCAAATCCGAATTCACTTTTCACTTTTTCACTTTTCACATGTCACTTTTCAGTTGAGCTATTTATTAATATATTATTACTGCCAATTTGAACTATACGTATTGTTGTGTATTGTATATACCTATGTATTACTGTAATAATACTGTAAATTTATCTTCATTTATCAATACATTTAGACTTCATTTAGAATTATTTTAACTATTTTTGTTTATAATAGTATTATTTAGTTAGTTGTTGTTTTGTTTTTTAGCTTAGGTATTAGTATTTTTGTGTGTGCATTTATTCCCCCTGTGTCAACTGTTGCACCTTAATTTCCCTCGGGATTAATAAAGTTTTCTGAATCTGAATCTGAATCTGAATCTGACTACTGCAACTCTCTCCTGACTCCCCGCCTCTGCTACCAAGCCCCTCCAACGCATCCAGAACGCAGCAGCACGCCTGGTATTCAACCTACCAAAATTCTCCCACGTGACCCCTCTCTTCCGCGATCTCCACTGGCTTCCGGTAAATGCTCGCATCAAGTTCAAGACTCTGGTGCTGACCTTCAGGGCAGTCAATGGAACTGCCCCAGCCTACCTCCAGGCATTGGTCAAACCCTACATCCCAGCCAGAGCACTCCGCTCAACTTCTGCCAGGCGACTTGTTCGACCTTCACTGATGACAACCAAACATCGCTCGTCCAAGACCCAGCTCTTCACGGCTCTGGCTCCACAGTGGTGGAATGAACTCCCGTCTCATGTCAGGACGGCAGAGTCCCTCGCCAGCTTCCGCAAGAGACTCAAGACCGACCTGTTCAGAGTCCACCTGGACTCTCCTTGAACCCTCCTTCTCCTTTGTGAAACCCCTAAACTTGCTTATGTCCTGACATTAATAGCTCTTAGCATGTTGTATATGTTAGCAAGTGTATATCCTTAATGTTGATAACACGCTCTTATCACAGCTACTTAAGCAGGTGACCTAGCAGTACGAAATTGTGTTATTCATCTTGTTAATATGAATACTTGTGAACTGCTGTATTTATATGTTTGCGTACCCAGTGTTATGCTATTGTCTGCTTCAACTAATGTACACCTTGTAAGTCGCTTTGGATAAAAGCGTCTGCCAAATGCCCTAAATGTAAATGTAATGTAATGTTCCCAAAAACACCACCTGGGTTCTCGAAACCCCCATCTGGGTCCCCTTAAAAACACCACCTGTGTTCCCAGAAACACCACCTGTGTTCTCCAAAACACCACCTTGGTTCCCCGAAACAACACCTAGGTTCCTGAAACACCACCTGGGTTCACAAAAAACACACTTGGGTTCCCAAAAACACCACCCGGGTTCCCAAAAAAACACCACCTCGGTTCCCCGAAACAACACCTAGGTTCCAGAAACACCACCTGGGTTCCTGAAACACCACCTGGGTTCCCAAAAAACACACTTGGGTTCCCAAAAACACCACCTGGGTTCCCTTAAAACACCACCTGGGTTCCATTAAAACACCACCTGGGTTCCCAAAACCCCCACCTGGGTTCCCTTAAAAAGATAACCTGGGTTCCCAAAAACACCACCTAGGTTCCTGAAACACCACCTGGGTTGCCGAAAGACCACCTGGGTTCCAAAAAACACCACCTGGGTTCCCAAAAACACCTTCTGGGTTCCCAAAAACACCACCTAGGTTCCCGAATACACCACCTGGGTTCCCAAAAACACCACCTAGGTTCCCGAATACACCACCTGTGTTCCCAAAAACACCACCTGGGTTCCCTTTAAAAAAAAACCTGGGTTCCCAAAACTCCCACCTGGGTTCCCTTAAAAACATCACCTGGGTTCCCAAAAACACCCCCTGGGTTCCTTAAAACACCACCTGGTGTCACAATGGGGAGTGTGGGTTGGAACCCAAGCGCAGACAACAGACCAGAGAGGGGAGAACAGTTGATTCATTTTGCACAACACGCACATGGAATGGTCAATGACAGGCAAGGGGTCTGGATACCGGGAGGTCGAGGTGCGTAGTACCGACAGGTAGTAGACAGGTGGAAGATCATGGACAGGCGAAGGGTCTGGATACCGGGAGGTCGAGGTGCGTAGTACCGACAGGTAATAGACAGGTGGAAGATCATGGACAGGCGAAGGGTCTGGATACCGGGAGGTCGAGGTGCGTAGTACCGACAGGTAGTAGACAGGTGGAAGATCATGGACAGGCGAAGGGTCTGGATACCGGGAGGTCGAGGTGCGTAGTACCGACAGGTAGTAGACAGGTGGAAGATCATGGACAGGCGAAGGGTCTGGATACCGGGAGGTCGAGGTGCGTAGTACCGAACGGGTAGTAGGCAGCCGGATGATCAGGAACAGGGAAGAGGTTCACCTGGGGACTAGTAGCGTACATCAGAGGTTACACGAAGTACGAACGAGCAACGTCTCCAAATGACGCCGCGGTATAAATAGACCCAGGTGAGGTAATTGACAATCAGCCACGGTAATAGTTGACAGATGTGTGTGTGTGCGCCGCCAGCGCACGTGGCTTGGCCACGCCGCCTGTCAACCACCGTAACCGTGACACCTGGGTTTAAAAAAAAAAACACCACCTAGGTTCCTGAAACACCACCTGGGTTGCCGAAAGACCACCTGTGTTCCCAAAAACACCACCTGGGTTCCCAAAATCCCCACCTGGGTCCCCTTAAAAACAACACCTGTTTTCCAAAAACAATACCTGGGTTCCCAAAAACACTACCTGGGTTCCTTAAAACACCACCTGGGTTTCCAAAAAACACCACCTAGGTTCCTGAAACACCACCTGGGTTCCCGAAAAACGCCACCTGTGTTCCTAAAAACACCACCTTGGTTCCCTTAAAAAACACCACCTGGGTTCCATTAAAACACCACCTGGCTTCCCAAAACCCCCACTTGAGTTCCCTTAAAAACATCCCCTGGGTTCCCAAAAACACCACCTGGGTTCCCGAAACCCCCACATGGGTCCCCTTAAAAACACCACCTGTGTTCTCCAAAACAACACCTGGGTTCCTAAAAACACCACCTGGGTTCCCAAAACACCACCTGGGTTTCCCAAAACAACACCTAGGTTCCAGAAACACCACCTGCGTTCCAGAAACACCACCTTGGTTCCCAAAAAACACACTTGGGTTCCCAAAAACACCACCTGGGTTCCCAAAAAAACACCACCTGTGTTCCCAAAAACACCACCTGGGTTCCCGAAAGACCACCTGGGTTCCCAAAAACACCACCCTTGTTCCCAAAAACACCCCCTAAGATCCCTTAAAAACACCACCTGGGTTACATTAAAACACCACCTGGGTTCCCAAAACCCCCACCTGGGTTCCCTTAAAAACATAACCTGGGTTCCCAAAAACACCACCTGGGTTCCTTAAAACACTACCTCTGTTCCCAAAAACACCACCTAAGATCCCTTAAAAACACCACCTGGGTTCCATTAAAACACCACCTGGGTTCCCAAAACCCCCACCTGTGTTCCCTTAAAAACATAACCTGGGTTCCCAAAAACACCACCTGGGTTCCTTAAAACACCACCTGGGTTCCCAAAAACACCACCTGGGTTCCCAAAAACACAACATCTAGCTTCCTGAAACACCACCTGGGTTCCCGAAAGACCACCTGGGTTCCGAAAACACCACCTGTGTTCCCAAAAACACCACCTAGGTTCCCGAATACGCCACCTGGATTCCCAAAAAAACACCACCTAGGTTCCCCAAAAAACCACCTGTGTTCCCCAAAACACCACCTGGGTTCCCCAAAACACCACCTGGGTTCCCAAAAAAACACCATCTGAGTTCCCAAAAACACCACCTGGGTTTCATTTAAAACACTACCTGTGTTCCCAAAAACACCACCTTGTTTCCTCAAAACACCACCTGGGGTCCCCAAAAACACTACCTGGGTTCCTAAAAAAACACCACATGGGTTCCCAAAAACACACCTGCGTTCCCAAAAACACCACCTGGGTTCCAAAAACCCCACCTGTGTTTAGGGGTACAGGACCTTCAACAGTGAATCCACGGTCTTGTCTTCATATGTAACATCAGGTGAGAGGTAGAGGGGGAACCCAGCAGGAGGTTCTATGGTTAAGGGGTACAGGACCTTAAACGTTTGGGAACCACTGTAGTAGCTCATACACACACAGGATTAACATGAGGAGGTGGTGGTGCTGCTACTGCTGGGAACAGAATGCAGAACCAACGTTGTGTGTGTGATTGCAATCTTAGTTCTCTCTAATCTCTAATCTTAGAAACAGAGAGAGAGAGAGAGAGAGAGAGAGAGAGAGAGAGAGAGAGAGAGAGAGAGAGAGAGAGAGAGAGAGAGAGAGAGAGAGAGAGAGAGAGAAGAGAGAGAGAGAGACACACACAGGGAGGGGGGGGGGACATTCATCACCACAGATGCAGGGTTCTGTGTACATGTTCCTCTATTGAGGATCTCTCCCACATTCCTCTCACACGTGGATTACCTGAAGGAACGTGTGAGAGATCCTCAAAAGACGCCAGGCACTCATGTAGCGCTCAGAGGAGCAGGCGGCTTGGGAAGTAAAGCGGCCAACAGGTAACACACGTCATGGACACGCCCCTTTGGAACCATATGCTAATGATATGTAAATAGTATATATTTATATATATATACAGGTAAGTAAGTAGAAGTAATTAACAGGTAGTGAGCAGGGATATGCAGTTGTGTAGAGGATTGACATGTACGTTGTACCATCTAGGTCCTTACCTACTGCTCATACTGGGTTTACTGCAACATCGGCACTCTGGTTAGATGCTGCATTAGTTTCTCTGTACTGAACTGTACTTGAAATGACAATAAATGAGAATCTAATCTATACTACGGTGACCTTCTTCTCCCGTGCTTACGGTGATATGTTAACATGATGTTAATGTGATGTTGAGAAGGTGACGTCACTACGCAGAACACGTACTCTGCTCCACCCGGAGTCCCCAGGAGTGTGTGAGGCCTGAGCCTCAGTGTGTGATTGTGTGTGTGTGTGTGTGTGTGTGTGTGTGTGTGTGTGTGTGTGTGTGTTCATGTGAGCCAACTCAATAAATTCAATAAATTCGGACGGCTAAATAAGTATTATGTGTCTTTTCGTGTCTTACGCAGGAAACCGCTGAGTTAAACACTCATCGGGTTATGGGCCCAGACAAGAATACCAAGAAGAAGAAGGCTAACATTAGCTTAGCAAGTCAAGTTTAGCTAGCAGCCACGAGATGGCGTTAGCAACCGAGCGACGAGCGATATGTGGTCTCAGCTTGGATTCGATGGAGATGAACGTATGGACTCTGGGAGACAAGGTTTCTGGGCCACCATCACACTTTAGAGCTAAGAGAGACAACTTTGACCGGACCAGCCGATAATAATAATAATAATAATAATAATAATAATAATAATAATAATAATAATAATAATAATAATAATATAATAATAATAATAATAATAATAATAATAATAATAATAATAATAATAATAATAATAATAATAATAATAAAAAATGTATTTTTATTGTATATATTTGTATGGTATTGTTCTTTGAGATTTATACTGCGGGAGAGAATGGGGAGCAAGCATTTCAAAGTACTACAAAAGGCAAATATCTTGTATCTTGTATTACATTAAATTACACTACATTGTCATAAACATTACACTATCATAACATTGTCATTAGCATTACACTATCATAACATGTCATTAACATTACACTATCATAACATGTCATTAACATTACACTATCATAACATTGTCATTAGCATTACACTATCATAACATTGGCATTAGCATTACACTATCATAACATTGTCATTAGCATTACACTATCATATCATTGTCATTAACATTACACTATCATAACATTGGCATTAGCATTACACTATCATAACATTGTCATTAACATTACACTGTCATAACATTGGCATTAGCATTACACTATCATAACATTGTCATTAACATTACACTGTCATAACATTGTCATTAACATTACACTATCATAACATGTCATTAACATTACACTAGCATACTTAGCTTTGTGGACTCATATTGATGACTCATCAGTTCCTTCAGTAAATGGTTGAGTGTGTGAGTGGCGTCCGCCTGGTGGTTCCCGGGTCGTGATTTGATTGACAGGGGCTTGGAGGCGGGCCTGGAGGTCGACACACGTATGTCTGTGTGTGTGTGTGCGCGCGCGTGTGTGTGTGTGTGTGTGTGTGTGTGTGTGTGTGTGTGTGTGTGTGTGTGTGTGTGTGTGTGTGTGTGTGTGGTGTGTGTGTGTGTGTGTGTGGTGTGTGTGTGTGTGTATGTGCACGCGAGAGGGAGACAGACAGACAGACAGACAGACAGACAGACAGACAGAGAGAGAGAGAGAGAGAGAGAGAGAGAGAGAGAGAGAGAGAGAGAGAGAGAGAGAGAGAGAGAGAGAGAGAGAGAGAGAGAGAGAGAGAGAGAGAGTAATAGAGAAATATATATATATATATATATATATATATATCACATACCATACATATAACATAATATATACCCCCTCCAGGCAGGTTGGACTTGGTCTCCTGAGCTCAGAAGAGCCTCCAGGGTGTGTTAGCCTGCATGTTCAGCTCCTTCATTGTTCAGTTCAGGTCCAGTGAGGTTCACTAGAGATCCCAGAACACTTCCAAGACCGCTGGTCCTGCCCAGCAGGGGGGGTCCAAACGTCCTCGTCCTCCACAGGCTCTCGTAGCAACCAGCACAGGGAGACATCTTGTTCAGTCCTCTCCTTCCCCAGCCCCCTCCACACTGTGAACACTCCACAGAAGAAAAGAGGCAATGTCTTAAAGGTCAGAGTTTTAAAGTCCATTAGGAACAGTGAGTCATGCAGTCCCATACCTCCAAACCGCTGCACCAGTAAGTGGGCCAGTGGTCTCCACACCAAGTCTTTAGGGCCAGTACAACAAGTCTCTGAATGAAGTGGGGAAACAGCGCCTCTACTGGCCAAATGAATTAGTGCTCTTCCTCCCTCTTCCTTTGGAAGAAAGAGAACAGCTTGAGGAATCCAGTGCATCTTGTCTCAAACCAAACGACCAAGACATCTTGGATGCGTGCGAGCAGGTTTGAAGGTGGGGTCCACACAGGATCATCTGTGCCATAAAGAAGAGGACACCAGAATATTCACTACCAGCGTCCTTTTTATCCGTATATTTAAGGAACCTATTTTGACGTCACCCATTGGAGAGAAAGAAATGACCACTACCACAAAAACCCTTACAACAAGTGTGTGGAGCGACACTTTATAAATAGTCATCTTCATCCAATAGTTGTTCCCTCGCTTTTGTAACAATCTTCTTGAGCCGATAGACCTCTTGATCAATAAACATATCCTCTGTCTTTCTTAGCAGTATCACAGACCTGATTAAACCTCTCAAATCTGGAAAAAATGGAAAAAACATCTTTATTATAAACAGGATAAACAATTAACTGATGAGGACTGATGTCCTCATCAGAGAAATCCTCCAGCACTTTCTTGGCCTCAGCCCCTCTCTGCTCTTTGTCAGGTTCTTTCCTTTTGTTGGCTGTATTTAAAATGACAATTTCCTCCTGCGTGTCCACAGCCATCAAGGCCTCCTCAGCCGCCCTATCAGCTCTGGCACTGCAGCTTTCCTCATGAATAATAACCACTTTAATGTTCTCTGTCTGATTCTTCACTGAATTCCCACTGGCCCGGGCACTGATTTCACCAGTGACTTTATGTGCACACTCAACATGATCCTGTTCTCCGTTCTGCTCTCCACCTGCACCACCGTCTCTACCACCTGAGCTCTAACAGCAAACTGCTGCACGCCAAGCCATTCAGACTCCAATACAGGAGTCACGTCAGGTGAGCTGGAGCCGCCCGCCTGACGCTCCTCGGCCGGTCGGTGACAACGGGCATAATGCCAGGTGGTCAAACACCAAGAACTAACAACAGATAACACTCAACACACACTAACACAACACTACATACAAGACATCAACACTGATAGAAAGAGTCAAAGTTAGAGAACTCACTCAGTACACCACTCGCTCAGAGAGAGAGACAGACAGACAGACAGACAGACAGACAGACAGACAGACAGACAGACAGACAGACAGACAGACAGACAGACAGACAGACAGACAGACAGACAGACAGACAGACAGACAGACAGACAGACAGAGAGAGAGAGAGATTTGATTTTGTGTGGCCTGTTGCCACATGGCCACCTTAAGGGCAGGTCAATTGTCAGATACTGGATGTCATGTTTGATCAGCAACTTAATATTCCTCATGTGCATCTTATATTAGCACTGAATGACATCCATTTGTATTAGCCTACTGTCAGCTTGTATCCTGGTCCACCTGGTGTTCCTTTGGCCAAGTGTGATGCCTGAAGTTCCTGTTAACCTGGAGGTATGTGTGTTGTTAATCATACTGAGTAGTGGTACGTTTATAATTACCTTATGTCTCTAAATGTCTACTTCTGTATTGTAATGTAATGTACAATGTGTGTTTCCTACTAGGTGGTATCAGCTGCTGTTTTGCTACAGTTAGGTTTTTGTTTCAATTTAGTTTTGCTGTCTTATATTTAGGATTTTAGTGTATTTTACTGCTTGTTTGGACCAACTGGATAATTGTTTCTTCTGCTTTATACTCATGTGTTGTTTCTTTGCCCCTTGTAGTGGAGTTGGAGCCAGCTAGTGGTGGAGGCACACGGTCTGATTCCCTTCATGGCTTGTAGTGGTAGGAGCACTGGGACAGTTTGTAGTGAGTTTTGGTTTGCAATAAACAGTTTTGTCTGTTGAAACATTTTTTTCATTATAAATGAACCACGTCTCTGTCTTGTGTCGGTCATGAACTTGTAGAGCCTTCTTATGTCTGAGGTGTAGATTAAATCTCTCCTGGGGTGAAATCCCCCAGGTGGTGTTGTCAGGCAATCCTAGCAGCCTATTTCCTATACAAGTTAATATAACTCAAGATATATTAATGTCATGTAATATTCATAACTCCTAAACCCCAATTAAGCTTTCTATGTAGGCCTTCCATGACTCTTAAGTCTCTCTTAACCGTCATGCTTTAACATCCAGGGCCGATGCATTTAAACATCACAAGTCTATTAAGAATCAAAACCTTTAATCAACTGAGAAGTGGTGTATCACAGACTGACCCTGATATCCTGGGGCTGGTTGTTCAAAAGGTGATTAACTCTTAACCAGTTGTTAAATCAGCTAATCGGTGGTTAACTTTCAACTCCTCGCACCTTTTTGGCTTCAAGATTCAACATTGCAACAATAAAAAAATAAAGAAATAGATAATTGTGGTAAATAAATGAAGAGATGCAAGAGGCCCGTGTCTAACTCTGAGAAGGAGAGCCAGGGCAGAAGGCTGAGGGATACCGGTGAGGGGGTGCAGTCACACTCCCTCCCAAAGAAACTCAACCATTGCCACCTGAGGATGTTGTTTCTACTCGGTTTCCATCAGAAGGTTCAGCAGTTATATTGGACCCCTTAATAGCTATGTCTCTATCAGTACTTTGGCATTGTGTCAGCCCATTAAAAATACAATGTGTCAGTGGAAGGACACATTGGTAGATGGTTGTTGTTTAGATCTTCAGGTTGGCATAGATGGTCTGCCACTCTTCAAGAGCTCCAATTTGCAGCTGTGGCCAATGTTGGGTGTGCTAGTTGGTGCCAATGGAGCAGCCAGTGGGGATAGGGCTGTGTTCAGGAACAATGAAACCCAATGGAGCAGCCAGTGGGGATAGGGCTGTGTTCAGGAACAAAGAAACCCAATGGAGCAGCCAGTGGGGATAGGGCTGTGTTCAGGAACAAAGAAACCCAATGGAGCAGCCAGTGGGGATAGGGCTGTGTTCAGGAACAAAGAAACCCAATGGAGCAGCCAGTGGGGATAGGGCTGTGTTCAGGAACAAAGAAACAGGATTCCTCCCTCCCTAATAGCATCTCATAAGAAGGGCATGGGCTCAAGCCCTCTTTGATGTCTATGTGGGCACCTGCCT
>JANIIK010002758.1:2500-27250 GCA_027704905.1 Muraenolepis orangiensis | reverse complement strand
ACAACTGATGAACTGTAACAGAACATGACGGTAACCAAAGGAAAAAGGAAAAGAAACCTCATACTTCCCTACCTTGATGGTACAAGTCTCACTGCGGAAGTGAGTCTTCCAGGGAAACTACCTAACCTACTCTAACTGACCCTAAACTAAGAACGTGAAGGAAAAATGGGCAAAGTGACCGTCAAGGGTAAATGATGTCAAAATCTCAAAACATGTTTAAAGTTAATTAACAAGAACAAAACTAAAGTGTGCCAGCGCGTCTGCCGTGGGAAAATCCCAGGTGAGAGAGAGAGAGCCATCTTGGTAGAGGGGCGGTATTTATTCAGGAGGGCCGGCCCCAGCCAATGCACAATCAGTCAGCCACGCCCAAACTCCACCTACAGGCACAGCGAAGGCGCAAAGACAGGGAAAGAAAAACAAGGAAAAACAAGCAAGCACTCTCAACCTTGTAACACACCCCCACCCTTAAAGAAATAATTGGGGGTTGTAAACAAAAATATTTAGGACAAGCAAAAAAAATGAATATCTACAACTTATGTACAATATAAACAGGATGTGAAATACTTATCTAATGTCCAGCTCAAAGAATGCCGAACCAATTTCACTGGAAAAACCACACTAAAGTTAACACAGATAAATACATTTCACCCACAATTTATGTTAAAGATAGTGGGCAAGTTCTTAACTATGCACGAGAAAGTGCATCCGCAACAACATTATCCCTGCCACGGATATGTTGAATGCTAATATTAAAGCCTTGTAAGAGAAGGCTCCACCGCATCAAACGCTGATTTTGATTCCGCATCCGGTCAAGAAAAGTTAGCGGATTATGATCGGTGTAGACAGTAACCGGCTGTGCGGCACCACCCACATAGACCTCAAAATGCTGAAGCGCTAACACAAGAGCAAGAGCCTCTTTTTCAATGGTGGAATACACACGTTGTTGGATGTTAAATTTACGAGAAAAAAAACACAAAGGATGTTCCAACCCGTCTTCTCCACGCTGCATAAGGACTGCACCAGCCCCTAAGTCACTCGCGTCCACAGCAAGAACAAAAGGAACAGAGAAATTAGGAGGCAGCGAGCACAGGAGCAGTTGTGAGCAACGCCTTCACAGAGTCAAAGACAATTGACTTTTCTCAGTCCACTGAAATAAACGTTTAGTGCTGAGAAGATCCGTAAGAGGTACAGCTACTGCAGAAAAGTTCCTGCAGAAAGATCTGTAGTATCCCACCATACCAAGAAATCTCCTGAGCTCACGACGTGTTGTTGGGGCAGGGTAGCTCAAAATGGCCTCCACTTTAGAATGCACAGGACGCACCATACCACCACCAACCACCTTTCCTAGATAGACTACGGTGGCTTGGCCGAACTCACATTTAGCCAGATTTATTGTCAGATTTGCCGCAGACAATCGCTTAAACACAGATGTTAGATGGTCAATATGCTCACCCCAGGTGGCGCTATATACCACCAAGTCGTCAAGATAGGCCTCACAGTTGGAAAGTCCAGCAAGTACGTAGTTAACTAACCTCTGAAAGGTGGCCGGTGCATTCCGAAGACCAAACGCCATCACGGTGTATTGTAGGAAGCTGTCAGGTGTTACAAAAGCAGATATTTCCTTGGCTCGATCGGTCAACGGAATTTGCCAATAGCCTTTCAAAAGGTCGATTTTACTGACGAAAAACTGCCGACCCAAGGCGATCTATGCAATCGTCCATGCGTGGCAAGGGAAAACTATCAGGCTTGGTAATAGAATTAACCTTACGAAAGTCTGTGCAAAATCTGGAAGTGCCATCTGATTTTGGCACCAGGAGACAAGGTGAGCTCCATGGGCTAAAGCTAAGCTCTGCAATACCATTATCCGTCATAAACTTCACCTCCTTTTGAAGTTGTAGCCGTTTAAGTGGATTAGCACGGTAGGCATGTTGCTTAATAGGCCTACAATCACCAACATCAATATCGTGAGCAATAACACTAGTACGAAGTGGAACATCAGAAAACAAATTTTTGTAACGAGATAGAAGGGCAATCAAATCACCACGGTCAGAGTCAGAAAGGTGAGAAAGAAAATAATTCAAATTTAACATAATTTCAGAATTCCTCAACCTACCCACCACCACCTCAGCTGAGGGACAAACGGACATCCTCCTCCATAGGAGAAGCAGCAGGTCCACTCAGCTGTGGTGCTGAAACAGAAGAGTTAAATTCAGCGGCCAAAGGCAAAGCGGCAACAACTTCAGCACCAGGTGTGGTAGACAGCGCCACAGTATCAGACACGCGAGTTAAGACGCAAGCCTCAGAAGTCTTATTTCGCATCACAGTAGCGTTTAAGCATGTTCACATGACACAGGCGAGATTTCTTCCTTCTGTCTGGTGTAGCGATGACATAATTAACATCACCCACACGACGTTTCTACACGATAAGGCCCAGTGTAGCGGGTTTGAAGGGCAGGACCGAGAATGGGGAGTAATACCATTACCTTATCGCCAGGTTTAAATTCACGCACGACAGCCTTCTTGTCATAACGGTGTTTCATACGTTTCTGACAGATGCCAAGATTTTCTTTTGCAAGTTCGCATGCTCGATGTAACCTGCAGCGCATTTTAGCTACATAGTCAGAAAGACTGTGGTGAGAAGTATCCCCGGTCAACCAGGATTCTTTAAGCAGTTTTAATGGGCCACGAACAGTATGTCCAAAGACTAGTTCAGATGGACTAAACCCCAGTGATTCCTGGACAACTTCACGAACTGCAAAAAGAGCAAATGGTACTCCCTCGTCCCAATCTCGTTCGAACTCAAAGCAATATGCACGGAGCATGGACTTTAACGTTTGATGGAAACGTTCGAGAGCGCCTTGTGTCTGTGGATGGTAACAACTAGAAGTAATGTGTTTTCACGCCTAGCTGCTGCATAGACTGTTTTGAATACCTTCGACATGAAGTTTGTGCCCTGGTCCGTTTGAGCAATTTTCGGAAGGCCAAAGAGAGAGAAAAACACCAGCAAAACTTTAATGATGGCAGATGCCGTTATTTTCCTAAGTGGTATGGCCTCGGGAAAACGGGTTAGAGAACACATGATAGTGAGAAGGTACTGATTACCCGACTTCGTTCGCGGCAATGGACCAACACAATCTAAAATCACGTTCTCAAATGGCTCAGAAGTAACCGGTATCGGCTGCAGCGGAGCCGGAGGGATCACCTGATTAGGCTTTGCCCGTTACTTGACAAATATGACAAGTCTTGCAATATTTAACAACATCGCGTTTAAGACCTGGCCAAAAAAAATGACGTGTGATACGATCCGTTGTTTTATTAATGCCCAAATGACCCGCAAAATGATGGTCCATGAGCAAGACGCAGAACCTCCGTTCGATAAGACAGAGGAACAATGACCTGATACAGGACACGCCAGTCATCGTTTGCAGAGGGCCGTCAGTGGTCTCCACTTACGCATGAGAACACCCTCACGAATAAAATATCCATGAGGCATGCATTCAATGTCCTCTTCGGGGACAGCACTAGAGAAAAGAGAAGAAAGAGAGGAGTCGTTTTTTTGTTCAACGACAAGTTGTTCGCGGCTGAGAGGCAAATTAAGAACGCAGGGAACATTAGACAATGGAGCAATCTTAGCAATAGGCCTACTTTCATTAGATAAACCATCAGAAGGTGAGCCATAAAAGACTCACTGAGATTAACAAGCTCATCGTCGCGTTCAAGTATCTCTTTGGCTTTATGCGCCATGGCGCGTGTAACCACATTTGCGTGGAAAACTTCTGGGAATTTCACAGTCAAGTCGTCAGGACACGGAGAAATATTAGACTGGGCAACTACAGGATTAGGGAATACCGCCCCACCCCCAAGATCATTACCGAGTAACATAGAAACATTTTTAATCGGAAGAGATGGACGTAGGCCCACCTTAAAGTTACCGGTGACCAGATCAGAAAATAGAGACATCTCATGGAGCGGAACACTTACAAAGCCCATTTCAAAACCCTGCACGAGTACATTTTCTCCAGTGTAGGAGTCATCACTGAAAGGCAGGACATTCTCCAAAATGAAACTTTGCGAAGCGGCCGTGTCGCGGAGTATTTTTATAGGAACCCGCACAGAAGGGTCGGCCGGCAAAGTAACAAAACCATCCATAATGAATGGTGCAAAAGCCTGACTAATGTGATCGTCTTTTCTAGACGCATGGGTAGGTGAAGAGACACACAAACCCAAGTTGGAGCCAAACCTATTCGAAGCAGGGGGAAACGCATTGTTTTTTGCGTTTCAGAGAGTAACACTCCGAAAGTATGTGTCCTCGTTTCTTACAATAACCGCAAACAGCAACAGGAACATGATCTCTCCGAGTCACTTGTCTTTCCTTTTGACTATTGTCGACTACAGTATCTTTGAAAGTCCGAGAACTCTTTTGAAAGCTACTGTTGTTGCTTTGAAACCTATCAGGCGAGAGAAGCACACCTTTATGTGCAAGCACATATTCGTCAGCCCGAACGGCTGCGCTCGATGGAATTAACCCTTTGTGCTCACTCAGGAACGTGGCTACATTTTTGGGAAGACAGCTTTTAAAGTCCTCAAGAATCATTTCATTACGAAGGCCCTCGAATGTTGTTATCTCTTCAGAGTTAATCCAACGATCAAACAATAATTCTTTTTCCCGAACAAACTCCACATAAGTGAGCGACTCCGGCCTTTGGTAGTTGCGATACTTCTGCCTATACGCTTCGGGTACAAGAGAGTAAATGCGCAACACTGCTTGCTTGACTTTCTCGTAGTCAGCAGCATCCTCTAATGACAACGTCGAATATGCCTGTTGCGCTTTGCCAACAAAGATACTCTGCAATGTCATGGTCCACACTTCGCGTGGCCATTTAAGAACTGTAGCGACTCTCTCGAAATGAGCGAAAAACTTATCTACCTCCTTTTCATTGAATGGAGGAACAAGTCGAATACTTCGAGTGACATCGAAACGATCAGTTGGGAGAGTAAGGCCAGATTCACGAGCTTTAATCTCGAGTTCCTTAAGACGAATGGCTTGCGCCACCTCCAAATCCTTCATTTTATATTCATGCTCTCTACATTCTCGGTCACGAACCACTTGTCTATCTGCTTCCAGTCGTGTTTTCTCTCGCTCCCATTCAATCTCCTTCTCCCTTAACTCTAATCGACGGAGTTCTAGTTCAGCTTTGGTAGGCGTACCTGGGTATGCTCGATCAGCTGTTTCAGGTGAAGCACCAATTTCGGGAGAATCCTTTTTCGCTTCACCAAAAACACCCCGAGCGGACAAAAAATCGGTGAGTTTAGTTAAGATTTCTGCCTTAGATGGACTACCTCGTACCTCAACCTTATAATGACCTGCGATACTAACAAGCTCATCGCGCGTAACACTGGATAACACCTCTATGGTGGGAGAAGTAATGAATGCCTCTAAACTAAACATTGCAAGAAAACAGCCAAAGAAACAGCTAGCGAAAAACAAAAGCAGTCCTGACAACAAAAGAGAAAAAGACAGCGCTGGGCACACTAACCGAAACAATGTGACGAAAACGCACCTATAAATCTATGCGTCAAAAAATCGAACATATCCCGGACGAGCCCCCAATTTATGTTACGAGCCCAAAACGCCACTTAAGGCCTGCGTAACATAAAAAAGGTCACAGAACTCGGTTGTGCGAAAAACGTGATTATTTATTACAACTGATGAACTGTAACAGAACATGACGGTAACCAAAGGAAAAAGGAAAAGAAAACCTCATACTTCCCCTACCTTGATGGTACAAGTCTCAACTGCGGAAGTGAGTCTTCCGGGGAAACTACCTAACCTACTCTAACTGACCCTAAACTAATAACGTGAAGGAAAAATGGGCAAAGTGACCGTCAAGGGTAAATGATGTCAAAATCTCAAAACATGTTTAAAGTTAATTAACAAGAACAAAACTAAAGTGTGCCAGCGCGTCTGCCGTGGGAAAATCCCAGGTGAGAGAGAGAGAGCCATCTTGGTAGAGGGGCGGTATTTATTCAGGAGGGCCGGCCCCAGCCAATGCACAATCAGTCAGCCACGCCCAAACTCCACCTACAGGCACAGCGAAGGCGCAAAGACAGGGAAAGAAAAACAAGGAAAAACAAGCAAGCACTCTCAACCTTGTAACACACACACACACACAACACACACACACACACCACACACCCACGCACACACAAATACACAAACGCACACATATGCGGAAACATACATACACAGAAGCAGAAGTACACCAAAAATGACAAACATAGAAAGACTCTCACCGAGAGTGAGAGACCACGATGCACACACACACAACACACACCCACGCACACACAAATACACAAACGCACACATATGCGGAAACATACATACACAGAAGCAGAAGTACACCAAAAATGACAAACATAGAAAGACTCTCACCGAGAGTGAGAGACCACGATGCCACACACACACACACACACACACACACACACACACACACACACACACACACACACACCACACACACACACACACACACACACCACAACACACACAGGCCGTGTTCCATTTCAGGGTCTGCAGCCTAAAAGGCTGCATTTGAAGGCTGCATACGTCACAGCCGCCGCGACAAGGCTGTCCCATTCCGTAGGCTCCTTCAAATGCAGCCTTCAAATGCAGCCTTAATTTCCCGAATTTGAAGTGTGCATCGATGCACACTTCTGCAGCCTTCGGTGCCAGAATATCCCAGAATGCATTTCGCACCAACCGAACAGAATTGTGGGCCGTGTTCAATTTCAGGACAGAATTTGAGCCCGGCTAAAAGCAGTTTTAGATCTCGCTGTAGCAGTGTAATTCAGTCACTTTATTAAGTTGTATTATTTTATTACGCGACAATATACCTATGTAGATTATACATATTTGTTCAGTTTATCCAAATAAAGCCTGTTTAGAAATATGCTACGGCGATTTCGGAGATGTCGGGAGCCGCTACTGGGAAGCGCTGGCGCGGGCCAGCTGATCTCCCAGGCCGCCAGTGTGTGTGTGTGTGTGTGTATATATATGTATATATATAACAATAAAGATTGGTTAATATTGGTGAAGTTATAATTCCTATTTATATATATGTATATGTATATGTATATTTATATATATATATATATGTATATATATATATATATATATATCTATATATCTATATACCGGTATATATATATATGTATATATATATATATCATATATATATATATATGATATATATATATATATATCTATATATATATATATTAATAGGAATTATAACTTCACCAATATTAACCAATCTTTATTTACCCATGGTTCTGTCTTAGCCGAAATAACATCAAACGTCGACGCCGGCGGTGAAACTCCAGCTCCTTAAGTTCATTAGTTAAAAAGAATACTGAATACAAATCATCCATTTTTAACACGCAATTGATTTTCCTCGTATTATTAAACTCTCAAAAAGACGCTTCTAGTTGGACTATCTCCGCGGCTCTGGTCAGCGCGCGACGACGGTGGGCGTGGCGCTTCGTGACGCAGCTGGTGACGCATTCAGGAAGTACTCCGTAGGCTAGACCGTCCCATTTAACAAGTTTTTGAAGCAGCCTTCGAAGCAGCCTTAAGACTGCAGCCTTCGGATGCAGCCGAAGGATGCAGCCTTAAGGCTGCAGACCCTGAAATGGAACACGGCCACAGAAATATGAGTCCAATGTCCCAGATAAACAAGCCACTACCGCATCGCATGAACCACCAGGCGAAAGCGAGTAGAGACGCGGCTACAGGCAAGACCTACGCAAACACGTCTCGTTGTAGTAGTACTAGGTAGGTATAGATGTAGTACTAGGCGTTGGTTTGTGGGTTGATCTTCTTTTACCTGGTTATTTCTCTCTTTCGATCGTATAAGCGAGAAGAAAATAAGAAAAACATCAGACAACATCATACTGAGTGGACTTACCCCGATCAAGCACGTCACGACTATGAAGCCCCATTTTAAACACGCGTTCACTGGACTCATGGTCACAGCCGACAAGGATAAAAAGAAATAAAAACACGATGGAAAAGAAGAAAAAAAAACAGGGTTTGGGATCTCCCGATCTCTTTCTGGACCAAACTTTGATACACAGCCTCCCTTTCACAGCGGTACCCCCCCTCTTGGTGTGTGTGTGTGTGTGTGTGTGTGTGTGTGTGTGTGTGTGTGTGTGTGTGTGTGTGTGTGTGTGTGTGTGTGTGTGTGTGTGTGTGTCTAGATGTCTAGATGTCTAGATGTAGATAGCACAGAGAGTCGAGGCAATGGCCAAGAAGATATAGACCCCTGGTTATAATCTCTCTTCTAGGCCCAACCCCAATACGCAGGCAAGAGAGGGAGGGGCCACACTATTTACAGTCTGTGTGTGTGTGTGCGTGTGCGTGTGCGTGTGCATGTGTGCATGATTGCGTGCGCGTGTTCGCGTGCGTCTGTGAGTGTGTGCGTGCGTGCGTGTGTGCGCGTGTGTGCGTGCGTGTGTGAGTGCGTGTGTGCGTGTGTGCGTGTGTGCGTGTGTGCGTGTGTGTGTGTGTGTGTGTGTGTGTGTGTGTGTGTGTGTGTGTGTGTGTGTGTGTGTGTGTGCAGATTTGGGAGAGGATATTACATCATGGCATTATGTGAAGAGATCCCACTGCGCTCTATGGAGGCAAGGGGAGTTTGGGACTGTCCCACGTTTCAAAGGCATTTGAACAACAGGCAAGCAGTACTCAGTCTTTGTGTAGAACGTATGTATTACTTTACTTACTTAAATTAAAAAGTAATTCTAGACTAATACAAGATAGAAGATAGAAGATAGAACATATTTGATTGGCCAATTGCAACAGGTACTCCCCATTCCCTCCCGCAGTATACATCTCCAAAACAATATCACCACAATAAAAATATAAACAATCAAATAAACGACAAAAAAGAAGCAAGGACTGTAATGATGTATGTTTGATGTACATGTTTGTTTTACAAAAATAATGACAAATAAAGACTCATTACTTTCTTTATTCCCCCCCCCCCCAAGCAACATACACTCAATTAGGCTGTGTAACGTTTCTAAGCGTATAGAAGTATTTCGCTTTGTACACACGACAGGCTTCGCCTGGCATGCAAATCATTAAAACGTCGCATCAATCATTTCACTAAAACAAGGGTGTAAATAAATGTGTTCCATAAAGTTCAACGTCAAGACGGTTTAGACTGCAGCTGTCTACGGAATGCAATACAATATACGGAACCCATCCACACAGACTGTCGCAAACTCTTGTTTTTAATCTGAAAGTGTACACACACACACCTGCTGCTGCACACACATTGCACAACTGCTAATGGGGCGGGAAACGGAGGCCTGGGGCCAATACAAGTATTTCGATTAAAAAAAAAAGATAGCATGCACACAAGTGCGCTTGCTTGTGTGTGTGCGTGGGATTGTGTGTGTGTGGGTGGGTGGGTGGGTGGGTGGGTGGGTGTGTGCGTGTGTGTGATAAAGCACAGTCGTTCTGACGTCTGTTCTGACTGGTGGAACAAAGGACCCGATTGGATATGTGTCACCAGAATCAGAATAATTAGCCTTGTCTGCCTTATCATTATCCCACAATCTGCGGATTCTATATCAGACACATTCAGGTATCTTCTATGTCACTCCAGCATGTTAAACTATTAGGGAAAGCTTTCTTTTAATAAGGCTGTCTACTGATCTAACGTTATCTATCTATCCATCTCCATCTATCCATGTAGGCCTACCGAGATATATATCTCTCTTTAGATTAGATTCAAGATTAGATTAAAATGTATTGTCATTGCACAAGTACAGTACAGCGAAAATAATTCGGCATCTAACCAGAGTGCGCATGTTGCAGTAAAGTGCACGGTGATATATCATTTACAGTTTGCAGTTGCTAGAAGACAGTCTACTAGGTATAGTAGACTCCCATTTCCGAGTATTTCACGGATGAAGAGAGCAGACATCTGGGAAGCATTAATGGATGTATCGACTCTCAGCCGAGCCCACTTTATGCACGCATATCCAGGTCCTTCCGCAAATACACACTGGAACACAGCGTGCCAAACATCTATAGTCACCGTACACACACACACACACACACACGCTCGCTCGCTCTCTCTCTCTCTCTCTCTCTCTCTCTCTCTCTCTCTCTCTCTCTCTCTCTCTCTCTCTCTCTCTCTCCTCTCTCTCTCTCTCTCTCTCTCTCTCTCTCTCTCTCTCTCTCTCTCTCTCTCTCTCTCTCTCTCTCTCTCTCTCTCTCTCTCTCTCTCTCTCTCTCACACACACACTGGACAATCGTGGTTTATAGGCACACACGCTAATGACCTTCTGTGCACATACAGGCCAATGTTATTATATCCCAACTGGGGTATATCCGAAAGGGATCCAGCTGTCCTACTATACGTTACAGCAGAACTTACTTGCCTTGTTTCCTGTTTTGTTATTACATTACATTACATTACATTACAGTCATTGAGCAGACGCTTTTGACCAAAGCGACTTACAATAGTGTGTTTCAACAAAGGATGAATAAGTTGGCAAACAATATAGAACAATATCTCGAACAATATCTACCTAACAATCTATAATCGACTTAGTGCTTTCAGATTTACTACCAAAGAGACAAATGTACACACGCTTTCAGAAACACGTTTTGGGTGTAATACGTGTACTTTCACAGTGGCCAGTCAGTCTACTACACTGTATTGATTGGAAACTTTTAAAATTGTAAAGAGACTTTCTTTCCTTGTTTACCTGAGTCTCGGCTGTTAATAGCCAATTACGCACGTATGAGGCCCCGCCTCCAGCCACCTGATTGGTCAAAATGTGAAAGCACGTGAAACGCCCCTCTTATATCTAAAGTCTGCAATCAGACTGATAGACAAGAATAATATATGAATATGAAGTCTAAATTTGTGAGATGACTTCCAAAGGGTAATCGTTGAAGAAACACACGCACGTATGCACACACACACACACATGCGCGCACACACACACACACACACACGCACGCACGCACACACACACACACACACACACACACACACACACACACACACACACACACACACACACACACACACACACGCACACACACACACACACATCTGGAGGCTGTGTGAATAGAGAGAGGCATTCTTTGGTACACCAGCACGCACGCCAGTGGGAGGCCACTTCATTCCTCAGAAGAGCTGTGTTGAGAAGAGTTGTGTGTAGTTCGGGTTGCGAAACATATTGAATCCAAACTAAAGCAGGACATCCTTTCAGATACATTTTAGATTAGATACGATTACATTACAATGTACTGTCATTGCATAGCATTGCACAAGTACAGTACAGCGAAAATAATTTGGCATTGAGTGCAAATGGGACAGTAAAGTGCATGGTCATATATAATGCACAGTGGTTAAATAAGATGTAAAAACAGTCAACTAGGTATAAGTCAAGTCAAGTCAAGTAATTTATTTATATAGCACATTTAAAACAACAGAAGTTGACACAAAGTGCTTTCCAGATTGTATATATATATATATATATATATATATATATATATATATATATATATATATACATACATACAGGTAGGTATACGAGTACCAATGTATTGTATATGCAGTACATTTGTAACAATAATGCTTGCGTTCTATCAAAGTGAAAATCCAAATAATAATGTGGGATTTCTATTAACTTTTTAATATTAAAGTATAATATTACTATTTTAGACCTTCTTGGTGTTGCTGAACATGGGCTGTATATGGACCAGAAACCAAAAAACAGCACCTGTCTCTTTAAGTCAGATCGGTCACGTGGTACGGAAGTACAGCGCCATACACTCCCCACGTGGTTTTGTTTACATGCCACAAGTGAACGCTCTATCTTTTGAACGAATAGGACTATTCGTTGCATGGTGTTATCCAATAGTGTACGGCTTCTTAGGAAACATATATACACATCCGACATATTATTTGGTCAGCTTCATGGTCTCTATGAGGAAGAATGGACTCGAATGAAAAGAGAGGGAAAGAAAGCGTTGTTCTAAACGTCCCCGAGTGTTTCATATCAGACCATGGAGGTTTCACTGGGACGATCAAAAACTCGACCAAGGACTTCGTGGTCACCGAGATGGACGTTAACCGACGGCTGGTCAACACGTGTGATGTTGGTGTTGTTGGTGGTCCTCAGCAAGTCCACGATAAGACCACGAGTCACGATGCCTTGATTGACAAGCGTGAAGAGATGAGAAGACAGCGGGTGGTCGAGGATATCGACCCTGGCAGCCCAGCGAACCTGGACCTCCATGCACTTTTAGGTCCCTCGGTGTATGAGGAACTCGAACGGTTTCTAACACCGACCAGTGTCTCCTCGGGACCCAACAAGGGAGGAGGAGACGAAGACGACGAGGGGATGAAGAAAGAGTCCCTGTCCCCGACCCCAGAGTCCCTGTCCCGTCCCCGTCCCCGTCCCTGTCCTTGGGCTCTTTCCCCGACAAGCACCAGAGGATGGCCGTGCACCGCGCCGTCCGACACCACTTCCCCTCCCTGATGACTGTCACCCGTCACCCGGAGATCACGGTGCAGGAGAACCCGGACCACCGGGAGCTCCGCGGGTGGGTCACCGAGGCGGAGTGCGACGGCTTCTTTCGGTTCGTCGACGCCAAGGTGCCCGGCTCGTCGTACACCTTTCGGCGCGACGACACCAAGGACCACCGGACGGCCGTCCATCGTCTCCTCAGCCGCAGGTTTGGCAAACTGGTGGAGACCAAGAGCTTGCAGGGAGGAGGAGGAGGAGGAGGGACCGCCATTACGGTGCGCCTGAAGTCTCGGAAAAGGACCAAAGAGGACCGCTCGGAAGAGGAGGCGTACACCGGTGGGTCACATCAATCACTACACTAACAACAAACGTCTTGTTTTTTTATTTTTATTTTTATTTTATTGGGATAGGGGGGCTTGTCCATGCTATCTTAAAAAATATAAGGTCCAAGTGATCCCTTTGTAAACTCTCGGGAAAAATGGGGGTTGGGGTCCACGTCGAAGGACATTAGGTCAGTATTTGGTCTCTGCAGGAATTGGTTCCTGAAAAAGGGGCACATGATGGATCTAGCCCCGTGAGAGCATCCAGATATTCACGTTTGAGTTTTTGCAATAATCTCCAGAGAGTATAGCTAACATAATGCACACTTGCAACATCAGGATGGTCTGACGAGGATAACATGTTGATCCATTTTACCAGTCAAACAGGGGCCCTCAAACCACTTCTTTAGATCAGATTCGATTCACATGTATTGTCATTGCACAGCACAAGTACAGTACAGCGAAAATAATTTGGCATCTAACCAGAGTGCAAATGTTGCAGTAAAGTGCATGGTGATATGTGTACAGTGGTTAAATAGGATGTCAAATCTGTCTACTAGGTATTGATTAGGAAACTTCTAAGTGTTCTCCATCCAGTTGGGGGCGCATTCTAGATAGGACAAGTGGAAAAGTCTGAAAGTGATGGGCAACAAAAAAACAAAACAACAACAACACGTCTGACCTGACCGGTGTTCCTTCGTTGCCTCCCAGCCTTCACGTTGTGTAAGGAGAACCTGGAGACGCTGGAGGCCATCAGCTACATGGCGGCGACGCTGGGCGCTGCGCCCTCGGACTTCTCCTACGCCGGGATCAAGGACAAGCGGGCCATCACCTACCAGGCCATGGTGGTGAAGAACGTGTCAGTCAAACGGTAGGCCTGTAGTTCTGTGCAGGGAGTTTGTTGTCGTCGTTGTTATTGTAGTTACTGGCTGCTGCTGCTGCTGAGTACCCGTTGATATATACAGTGATGGGAGGATAGTGTTGGTGTGGTGGTGTTTTATTGAGGCTTTGGATGAGAGCCAATCCAAATGGCACTCTCTCACTCAATCACAGATTTATAGATGTGTTTCAGATGGATGGATGCAGACAGATGGAGATAGATGGATGCTAGTTGGATAGATGGATAGATGGATGCAGATAGATGGAGATAGATGGATGCTAGTTGGATAGATGGAGATAGATGGATGCTAGTTGGATAGATGGAGATAGATGGGTACAGATAGATGTTCCAAAACAATAATATTAGCATGATAAACTATCAAAAAAAAAAATGCCATTAAAAAATACCTTTTTGTGTGTTCCAATAGATGCCCAAAATCAATAATTCATATAATGAATTATAATCAAACAAGGATAGGCTTGAGTTATTAACGGCTAAAGCTTTGTGCTGAAAGATTCCACACAGGTTCCTGCACGGTTTAATGGTTACACTGGTTAAGCGGTTGCTGTGTTGCTGAGTGTGTTTTTGTTGGTTGTCAGGCTGACGGAGAAGGCGGCGGTGCTGGAGCGGAGAGGGCTCCGCGTCACCCAGGTGCGGCCCACCGGCGAGCCCCTCCGGCTGGGGCGGCTGTCAGGCAACCACTTCGACCTGGTGGTGCGACACCTGGGGCCACACGCCCCCGGCACTAGTGTGGCCACCGCAGTGGAGCTAGCCGTGGAGAACGTCAAGGTGAGGTTAATCAATCTCTCTCTCTCTCTCTCTCTCTCTCTCTCTCTCCTCTCTCTCTCTCTCTCTCTCTCTCTCTCTCTCTCTCTCTCTCTCTCTCTCTCTCTCTCTCTCTCTCTCTCTCTCTCTCTCTCTCTCTCTCTCTCTCTCTCTGTGTGTGTGTGTGTGTGTGTGTGTGTGTGTGTGTGTGTGTGCTGTGTGTGTGTGTGTGTGTTTGTGTGTGTGTGTGTGTGTGTGTGTGTCGTGTGTGTGTGTGTGTGTGTGTGTCTGTGTGTGTGTGTGTGTGTGTGTGTGTGTGTGTGTGTGTGTGTCTGTGTGTGTGTGTGTGTGTGTGTGTGTGTGTGTGTGTGTGTGTGTGTGTGTGTGTGTGTTCCAACACTGATTGCATTGATTTTTAACAGACTGACCTTTGGACGCAAACCCAAATGCACGACTGACGATGACACACGTATCAAAGTAAAGCGTCTTTACTGATAAATGCAGTACAACACAAAAATCACGATTGACGATGCAAAAGGCTTCAAGCTCAAAAGAAAAATACCTAAATCACAAAAACCTGACGGTGGCATGACGTGGAAACATGACGCTTGTTCATAAACATGTAAGAACTCATAAACATGAACAAGTAAGAACTCTCTAACGTGAAACAAGTACGCTGGCTAGTAACAAGTGGCCTAACAAGCAACAAGTACGAACTGGCCCCCCCGAACAAAGGAAGACGCCACCTAACAGGTAACAGAACAGGTGGAACAATGAGGTGCGGGAACATGAGGGGGGAGATCACTGTGATGCGCTGCAGCTGCGGGGAAGAACTAACAAAGGGGCGTGGCTATCCGGGCGAGGGCTGGGGAAACATGAATGCGGGACGTGATAAGGGGGCGTGGCTACCTGGGCGAGGGCTGTGTACGCAGGGAGGCAGAACTGCCAACCCTGACAACCCATCGCTTTGGCTTAAAGCATCTACTGAATTACTGAATACTTCATGACACGTCTGTGTGTCTAGTCTTCTGGTCGAAAGGACTATTTTAAAAACGATTTTTATTAGTTTGACACATCTCTGGGATCGAACCCAGTACCTTTTCAGCTGGGACTCAAAACGGCTCCAATCGCTGATGACACGATCCTGCCCCCCCCCCCCCCCCCCCTACATGTATTTCAGAGACTAATGTAGCATGTCTAAGTGATGGGCAGACCGATTCTCGTCGTTCATTTTGGTTCATAGTTGGTTCATTCTGATGTATTTTGCCCATCCCTGTCTAGCGTGTCTTGCTTGTTACCCTTCAGGCCCGGGGGTTCGTCAACTACTACGGACCCCAGCGGTTCGGCACCGTGCAGAGTGTTCAGTCCGACCGTGTGGGACTGGCATTACTGAAGGAAGACATGGTGAATATTAATTTACCATTATTATTATTATTATTATTATTATTATTATTATTATTATTATTATTATTGTCTTGAGTTGACCACCTTCTGTCAGATCATCACCATCTCGCCTCGGGCAACCGTAAACCTCTACACATAGTCCCGCGGTTTTGCACCGAGTACACAATGATGAACATTGAAATTCATGTTGAAATTAAACGTGTTACATTTTTGCACACATTATTGTAAAGACACGGAAAAGTTGTCTTTACAGCAATTGTTATTAGATCGTAACAATGGTAACAACCGTTACGTTTTTGATCACTGGATGTTTTATGAAGCACATTGTTTAAATGTTATCGAATATAGTTATTAGACTTTGTGAGTTTGATTGTTATGTTGTTCAGGTTGGAGCTGTTCGCCTGTTCTTCACTCCAGAGGATGGAGACGAGCCTCATAATCAAGCCAAGAGATGCTTCCTGGAGACCGGTACGTCCTGACCGATTGATTATTGACTTCACATAGACGTGTACGACGTGAATGTGTTATTCAAATGGATGAACTAGACTGACATCATGTGAGGATGCGCTGTTCTAAGTGTACGTATGTTGTTGCAATGTTTTTTGTGTGATGATTGATGAAGAGACATTAATGTTGGAATTCTCTCTCTCTCTCTCTCTCTCTCTCTCTCTCTCTCTCTCTCTCTCTCTCTCTCTCTCTCTCTCTCTCTCTCTCTCCTCTCTCTCTCTCTCTCTCTCTCTCTCTCTCTCTCTCTCTCTCTCTCTCTCTCTCTCTCTCTCTCTCTCTCTCTCTCTCTCTCTCTCTCTCTCTCCTCTCTCTCTCTCTCTCTCTCTCTCTCTCTCTCTCTCTCTCTCTCTCTCTGTGTGTGTGTGTGTTTCTCTCACTCTGTTGTCTCTCCTCTCCTCCACCCAGACAACGCCAAGGAGGCCCTGGCCCTGATGCCCGTCTCCAAGGCCAGGGAGAGGCTGATGCTGAGGGCCCTGCATCGCTATGGCAACGAGGCCGACGGCTGCACGCGCGCCTGGCTCAGCCTTCCCCACGGCATGAGGGTCTTCTACCCCCACGCCTACTGTAGCAGGTATAGGAGTGAACTGCACCCCCCCCCACAAAGTTCAGGTCAAGATAAGATACATTATTATAATAATAATAATAATAATAACTTGAATTGATATAGCGCCTTTCAAGAGACCCAAGGCTGCTTCACAGAGGGGTAAAAAATGAAACAAAACGAAACAAGCCAACGGCTAAGGAGAATACAAAAATGAATAAAGTAAATAAATAAAAGTAGCAGTGAAAGGAGGGGAAAGAGATGGGTTAGAGGTCAAAGGTCGTGGTGAACAGAGGAGTTTTTAGGGTTATTTTGAAAACGTCCAGGGAGGCTGTGTTGCGGATTTCACCAGGAAGAGAGTTCCAGAGGGGAGGACTGTACTTTATTATTCCAAGACGGGGTTGTTTGGGGACGCGTTCAATTCATTTCCAATGGATTTTATGCTTTTGTCGCCACCATGTGGCGAACTCTGGAACTGCAATTACAATTAAAAGTGCCTGTATAAGCATATTGCGTTACAAGATACAAGATTTTTATTGGCCAAGTACAATGGAATGCTTACTCCCCATGTCCTCCCGCAGTATGAATTTCTAAAACAATACTATAAAAATACTATACACATAAAAAAAAAACCTGCTTAGTGACATTAATAACATCAATAAAACAATTAACTAAATGCTGTTTGTTGGCACGTGACACTTGACAGTTGATCCTGAAGTGGATGTGCGTTCTCGTGGTCACCAGGGTGTGGAACGAGGCTGTGGCCCACCGATTGGCTACCCTAGGCCACGCCCCCAGGCAGGGAGACCTGGTGTGGCAGCAGCAGCAGGACGCACAGGAAGAAGACACGGGGGAATCGAACCCGCCGCAGGTGACACGCCTTCGCTTCTCTCTTTAAAACCCGCTGACCCCCCCCCCCCCCCTGTCTCTCTTCACTCCTCCATACAAATGGATTGAAAGAGAACCACATTCACAACGGATAATGGAAAATACTGTGCCATAGAAAATACATCAGTGGATACATACATACGAAACTACATCCGTTACTACAAACCACAAACTGGTAAATCCTTGGGATCAATACATTGACCAATATCTACAATTCGTATTCGCCCCCAATGTATCAATGGCACCTCATGAAAAACATAGGACGATTGATTGGATTTTCTTTCTTTTTATTTTATGAAAAATACAATTTAAAGGATCAAAAAAAACATGTTAGAAACATTTTGTAATATGCACATTCACAATGGATACGGACTCATTTGTGTGAAGGCTTTGTGTAACACGTTTGGTTAATAGTCATGCAGTCATTGGTATATTCCTCATTAAACCTGGTTATTTGTGGCCATTTCCTTAAAACATGTTTTGTTGTACATAAATAAAAACGCAATGATTGATACGGCACAATTCTTTTGCTGTTGTTGTTGTTGTCTACTTGAGTCTTCCTTTCAGAGTTTTCCTCTTATTAAACAACTCTAAACAAATGGTTAAACGCACCATACAACAACAAGGGCAGTGCATAGAAGTCACACAACGTAAAGCACAAAGTGCAGCTAAGCCCAAATGCCTCGGGCTCTATCCCTCTCCCATTTAAAAATAATAATAAAAACACACGGTAAAAAAAAAACACACAAACACCACAAATATCCTATACCATTTGAGCTGCAAAACCTGAAACCTTTCGTACATTCGACCGTCGACTTCTTTCCCAGCCGAGTAGATCAGTCCTTTCCTTTATATGTGGCTACAACATTTTCAATAAATCAACATTCGTTCAGTTTTCGTTTTAAAACACCGTTTGTTCGGCAGGTTTCATTCGATGTCCCCGTTTTCCGCCAGCGAGGCGTAGTTCCCCGCCTTGGCCTCGGCGCTGTAGTAGACAGGAGGCACCTCCACCTTCCGCTTCAACTGAACCACAATCAGAATGGCGAGGACCAGACAGGTAGACTGGGGGGGGGGAATGGACATTGACATTTTCACAAACTAAAGTTTTGGAGAACAAGTTGTTGAACGATATGTTGTTGTTGTTGTTGTTGTTGACGTCAGGCTGTACATAATAAAATACATGCTCCGTTTTGTACTTTTTTCTCCATCAAATTGTGTTGCATATTGTTGTGTGTGTCTTTAATATACAGTTTTCTAATTTAAAATAGTATAACCTAAAAAAAAAAATAATATTATAATCAAAAAAACACAACAAAAAAAAGTAATAGTAAGACAAAGGGGAGGTACAAACAGATACAGATCTCCAATTTAAACCACTAATAAGTAAACAAACTGGACCCTTCTGAGTTGGGGCTGTGTGGTGTGTGTTTCAAACAACAACATTGCTCCTTTTGGTTCAGGTCAGGTCACTTTAGGTTCAGGTCATAAAGTGACCATGTGGTGGTTAGAGGAAAGCAAAAGGAAAGCAGATGAAATGTCACACCGTGCTTTTAGCTATTTGTTTACCCGTCCGCGGGCTCCCCCTAGTGGCCTATTTTTTATTATTGTAAAAAACAAAAAAAGGCAAATATCTAAGTTCCAAATGGAAAACGTTGGTACAAAATGTACCACTGACTTTGATTCTGAAAATCGGTGAAACTATATTGACACGTGTTGCGCAACGAGTGCAAACACGGTTTAGCCATTATAAATATCAAACGCTACTTCAAACATTGAAACGATTTGATTTGATTAGTAGAAAATCTATGCAATATTTATTGTTTTGAAGGTTGATGATTTGATTCCATACAGTTATATTGTTACCTTACATTACCTTACGTATGAAATAGTAATGTAATGTAGTACAAAACATTTGTACTCTGTAGTCGTTGTGTATGTGAAGGGGTTTTCCCCCGTGCAAATAAAAAGCCAACTTCATACAAAGATCATATATATATATACACATACATGCATACATGCCATATATATGTATATATATATACTGTATATATAAATATATATAAACTGTATATATATATATATATATATATATATATATATATATATATATATATCTATATATATAGATACTGTTTATATATTCGAGATGTAACATCTCTGTAGATAGATGCAGTTTTACAGCCATATAGAACCAAAACATCGATCCAAGTGTGGTGGTATATATATATATATATATATATATATATATATATATATATATATATATATATATATATGAGAGAGAGAGAAGGAGAGAGAGACAGAGAACGAGAGAGAGAGGGAGAGACAGGGACAGAGAAAGACAGAATGATTGATAATGGACGTGGGCAGTACTTACCCAGAATAACACGACAGTTGCTAGAATTGTTATCATTACGTCTATCACAAGATTGACGTAATGAACCAGGATCGGAAGACATGGCTGAAACATAAGGAAAAAAAGGTTTTTAGTTTTATATATATACGATACATAATCATATAGTGATACATGATGTAAAAGATGTATATCGGATTCTTTAAGGCAGGCTACATGTACTGCCAGTCTCATTGAAGCCAATGAGATGATCTAACCTAATTACAGTGTAAAAAATAAACACACAATATACACAGCAAACTCATACAGTAATGTGTAATTGCATTGAAATTAGAAATGAATACATTTTTAATTATTACCCTTTGATAAATCATGATCATTAGGCTACTGTCATGGTCCTCATACAGACTGCTGTTCGCAGGTGCTGGGATCTGGGAAAATACAAATAGCATTGATTTATTGTTGATGAAATAACTGGATGACAAATGTGGAAGGAAGGAAGGAAGAAAGGAAGAAGAAAGAAGAAAGAACAGAACAAAAAACAGATACACTTGCAGATTGTTTGGAGGAAAATCACATAAAGGATGTATATTATCTTAAAAAATAAAAAAATAAAACAATCCTTCTTCATAACATTCACAAAATGATTAATGAATTGAATGAAATGTGTTTATTTCGGTGCCAGTCATTTTTTGGCTGCCTAATACACTGTAGAGGTCTTGTTAGTTACAGTGACTATTGTTCGAGTCATTTATGGATTTTTACGGAAAGTAGTGTTGGTTTGTAATTCAGTTGCTATATGAAGTTATTATAGAAACTCACACAATCGATCTCGTCGATCTCGCAGATACAGCTCTTATGGATGTGGCTGCCCCAGTCCTCATAGCCTTTTTCCACGCCGCAACATTGCAACTAAAGAGGTTGAATACACACACACCACACACACACACACACACACACACACACACACACACACACACACACACACACACACACACACACACACACACACACACACACACCATCAGAAACACAATCACACACACACACACACACACACACACACACACACACACACACACCACACACACACACACACACACACACACACACACACACACACACACACACACCATCAGAAACACAATCACACACACACACACACACACACACACACACACACACCTGTCCTCACAAACAAGCACACCCTTAACAACACACACAACCTGATGCACGCAACACACACAATTGAATCCACACACAACCTTCGCCAATACACACACACACACACACACACATCTCTCTTTGCGACCCTTTTCAAATCACAGTTTTAAAGAGGTTCAAAGTGCTTGTGTAAAAAGTACTTCTACTCTTGTACTATCTAATACCTGTTCACTTCTACTCGTGTACTATCTAATACCTGTGTACTTCTACTCGTGTACTATCTAATACCTGTGCACTTCTACTCTTGTACTATCTAATACCTGTTCACTTCTACTCGTATACTATCTAATACCTGTGTACTTCTACTCGTGTACTATCTAATACCTGTGCACTTCTACTCTTGTACTATCTAATACCTGTGTACTTCTGACAAACACTCACTCACTCACTCACACATGCAGTTGAAGCAGACCAAGCAAGAGAAAGACAGTGAGTGCCATCCCATGGGGACCTACACGATGTTGAAATTCATGGAGCATGGGTAAATTTGTGGCGTTGGCTGTGTCCAACGGCGTGAGCCAGCAATCCCGGTGCTCGATTAACGTTAATTCTCCTGCCTGTAGACATGTAAACAGGTGCATTGTGGGTCTGTATATTTTTTATGTTAACACACACACACACACACTGGGGATAACGGTGACACTATACATTGTTATTATTATTGTGGGTTATTTAGACATTGGATGTGAAACATCATGGCCCTATTAAAAATTGTTTTATTTTTACCTGCTTCCTTAATATAGTCAGTGCCACAAAGTCGAAAGCCACGAACACAATGGTCAAGCTCATTCCAACTGAGAACTAGAGAGAGAGAGAGAGAGAGAGAGAGAGAGAGAGAGAGAGAGAGAGAGAGAGAGAGAGAGAGAGAGAGAGAGAGAGAGAGAGAGAGAGCGAGAGAGAGAGAGAGCGAGAGAGAGAGAGAGAGAGAGAGAGTTAAGTTGGCAGAGTTAAAAAATATGCAGATCATTTTGGAAAGCAATCTAAGACAACTTCCCTCTTCCTCCTCCTCCTCCTCCTCCTCCTCCTCTGTAAACCCGGACTGTAAACAATCATTTGATGGCCCTCGACCACACATAAATAAATAAAAAATAAATAAAGGTAAATAAACCTCTTAAATACCTCTGTCAAATCATATACCGTACTGTGGGCTAACCGCGGGATGCATCTGCTTTGTTTCCCGCCCAAATATGGGATTAATATTTGCAGGCTGTGTGTGTGTGTGTGTTTAACGTTAACAGACTATATTTTGTACTATAAAATGCAGTCCACTGTAATTCCCGTGTTCTTCTACTCTTGTACTATCTAATACCTGAGTACTTCTACTCTTGTACTATCTAATACCTGAGTACTTCTACTCTTGTACTATCTGATACCCGTGTACTTGTACTCTTGTACTATCTAATACCTGAGTACTTACACTCTTGTACTATCTAATACCTCTGAGTACTTATATTCTTTTACTATCTAATACCTGTGTACTTCTACTCTTGTACTATCTAATACCCGTGTACTTGTACTCTTGTACTATCTAATACCTGTGTACTTCTACTCTTGTACTATCTAATACCCGTGTACTTCTACTCTTGTTCTATCTAATACCTGAGTACTTCTACTTTTGTACTATCTAACACCTGAGTACTTCTACTCTTGTACTATCTGATACCCGTGTACTTCTACTCGTGTACTATATACTCCCTGTGTACTTCTACTGTTGTAGTATATAATACATGTGTACTTCTACTCTTGTTCTATCTAATACCTGAGTACTTCTACTTTTGTACTATCTAACACCTGTGTACTTCTACTCTTGTACTATCTAATACCTGTGTAGTTTTACTCTTGTACTATCTAATACATGTGTACTTATACTCTTGTACAATCTAATACCCGTGTACTTATGCTCTTGTACTCACGATGATCAGAAGCCATGGCTTGCCTTTGCTGGCACCGTACACGCCGATGACAGCGAGGAGGAAGGTTGCCGTGGCAATGCCATACAGCACCTTAATGGCCAACATCATATCTTCGAGCTGGAGGGAGAGAGAGAGAGAGAGAGAGAGAGAGAGAGAGAGAGAGAGAGAGAGAGAGAGAGAGAGAGAGAGAGAGAGAGAGAGAGAGAGAGAGAGAGAGAGAGAGAGAGAGAGAGAGAGAGAGAGAGAGAGAGAGAGAGAGAGAGAGAGAGAGAGAGAGAGAGAGAGAGAGAGAGAGAGAGATGATATGTCAAAGTATCACACGCTGCTGGCCGAGCTCCTGAATCCTGGTGCTGACGACTGATTGACCCCATGTGGATCTGGGAGGCTACTATGTGTTTTGAGAGTTGACCCTCTCTCAAGCCAACATCTCTAGACCAAACAAAATCAAAGAATGGCGAGAGAGAGACAGACAGAGAGACAGACAGACAGACAGACAAACAGACAGAGATATAGCAGACAGACATATTACAGACATACAGACACTGTAGATACCTACATCATCGGTTCCATGGAAGTATCCGTGTCCAAACAATGTCAACCCTAACGTCAGGCCACTGGCGAGCTGCAAACACAACAGCAGTTGTTAGTTAACAGTTAGTTAACCCCCCAAACAATGTGAAGTCCACCATTTAAAACCCGTTGACTTGATGGTGGGTCTGTGGATTGAACATTCGACGTCGGTCAGAGTGCGTCGATCTCTGATCTGATCACCTGCTAAGCGTGTGTGTGTGTGTGTGTGTGCGTGTGTGTACGGTGTGTGTACGGTGTGTGTGTGTACAGTGGTGTGTGTGTGTGTGTGTTGGGGGGGGTGCAAAAATACCCTCAAAAAGTTCAGAGAGTGCGTCGACCACTGATCTGATCAACTGGTAAGTGTGTGTGTGTGTGTGTGTGTGTGTGTGTGTGTGTGTGTGTGTGTGTGTGTGTGTGTGTGTGTGTGGTGTGTGTGTGTGTGTGTGTGTGTGTGTGTGTGTGGGTGTGTTGGGGGGGGTGCGAAAACACCCTCAAAAAGTTCAGAGAGCAGAGTGCATCAACCTCTGATCTGATCAACTGGTAAGTGTGTGTGTGTGTGTGTGTGTGTGTGTGTGTGTGTGTGTGGTGTGTGTGTGTGTGTGTGTGTGTGTGTGTGTGTGTGTTGGGGGGGGTGCGAAAACACCCTCAAAAAGTTCAGAGAGCAGAGTGCATCAACCTCTGATCTGATCAACTGGTAAGTGTGTGTGTGTGTGTGTGTGTGTGTGTGTGTGTGTGTGTGTGTGTGTGTGTGTGTGTGTGTGTGTGTGTGTGTGTGTGTGTGTGTGTGTGTGTGTGTTGGGGGGACGGACGAGGGGGGACTTTTGGAA
>JANIIK010002757.1:0-27280 GCA_027704905.1 Muraenolepis orangiensis | reverse complement strand
TTTTTAACAAGAAACAACTAAAATAAATAAAAATGCCTTCACCAATTTGGGGCTGGCTAATTATCATGTAAAAAGAGTGTCAAATACTTTCTTCACAAACAGGATAGCATTTGAGGGAATTGGTACAAATAAATAAATAACTTTTAAAAGGTTTTCATTTGTCGCAATTGTTCTAATCTCTCAATTATATATTTACAGGCCTTACTTTTGCAATTAAACATCAGTCTAGTGAGAGATCTCTGATCTCGTTCCTATCCGATTAAAATAATAAAATATTTATTTTCAACAAATATAGATAGAGAGCGGGAAGGAGAAGTGGAAGTGGCCACGTTACTTTTTCGGGCTAAGCCTGACCGGGCTCCACGGCTAACCCGGCCACCAGGCGCTCCCTCTTTCCCGTGGACCCACAATCTACGGGAAGAACCGCTGGGGTCGGGTGCACTGCCAGTTAGGTGGCAGTGAAGGCAGGGGGCCTCGACGGACCAAACCCAGCCAACAGAGACTGGATTTGGGGATGTGGAATGTCACCTCGCTGGGGGGGAAGGAGCCTGAGCTTGTGCGGGAGGTGGAACGCTACCAGTTAGATCTGGTGGGGCTTACCTCTATGCATAGCATTGGCTCTGGAACCAAACTCCTGGATAGGGTTGGACTCTTTCGTTCTCTGGAGTTGCTCAGGGTGTAAGGCCTCCCCTGAGTATCCCCACACACTCCGCGTGTGTGGGGATACTCACAAGTCCCCGGCTGAGTGCCGCTATGTTGGAGGTTACCCCGGTGGACGAGAGGGTCGCCTCCCTACACCTTAGGGTCATGGCTCAAGGTCATTGGTGCCTCGAGGGGCGGCAATCCTCAGACTTTGTGGTGGACACAGGTGGTCAGGGAAGCCGTCCGACTGAAGAAAGAGGCCTTCCGGGCTATGTTAGCCTGTGAGACTCCGGAGTCAGTCGCGAGGTATTGATAGGCCAAGAGGACGGCAGCCTCAGCCATAGTGGAGGCAAAGCAGCGGGTTTGGGAGGAATTTTGGAGAAGCCATGGAGAAGGACTTTCAGTCGGCAAGAAAGTGTTTCTGGCAAACAATCCGGCACCGCAGGAGGGGGAAGCATGGATCAATCCAAGCTGTGTACATTAAGGGTGGGAAAACTGAGGAGGTGATCGGGTGGTGGAAAGAACAGTTTGAGGAACTTCTTAACCCAACTAACCCACCCTCAACGGTAAAGGCAGAGCTGGAGGATGAAGGACGGCAAACATCAATCTCCCTGGAGGAAGTCACTGCGGTAGTCAAACATCTCCACAGTGGCAAATCCCCAGGGGTTAATGAGATCCGTCCAGAAAAGCTAAAGGCTCTGGGTGTTGAGGGGCTGTCATGGATGACACGTCTTTTCAACATTGCGTGGAAGTCTGGGACAGTGCCTGAGGAGTGGCAAACGGGGGTGGTTGTATCGCTGTTCAAAAAGGGGGACAAGAGGGTGTGTACCAACTACAGGGGTATCATATTACTCAGCCTCCCTGGGAAAGTCTACACCAAGGTGCTGGAAGGAGGGTTCGGCCGATAGTCAAACCTCAGATTAAAGAGGAACAATGTGGATTCCGCCTTGGTCGTGGAACAACGGACCAGCTTTTCACTCTTGCAAGGATCCTGGAGGGAGCTTAGGAGTTTTCCCATCCGGTCTTCATGTGTTTTGTGGATTTGAGAAGGCATTTGATCGGGTCCCTCGGGAAATACTGTGAGGTGTGCTGCGGGAGTATGGGGTGCAGGGGTCACTACTGAGGGCCATCCGATCTCTATACTCCCAAAGCAAGAGCTGTGTCCAGATTCTCGGTAGTTAGTTGGGCCTGTTCACAGTGGGTGGCCTCTGCCAGGGCTGTGCTTTGTCACCCATCGTGTTTGAGATTTTCATGGACAGGATTTCAAGGCGTAGTCATGGAAGGTAGGGGTTTCAGTATGGTGGGCTCAGGATTGAATCGCTGCTGTTTGCAGATGATGTGGTACTGTTTGCGTCATCAGTGTGTGACCTTCAGCACTCACTGGATCAGTTTGCAGCGGAGTGTGAAGCAGCTTGGATTAGGATCATCATCTAGGTCCTCCTCAGACGAGCCTGCTGCCGGAGCTTCCAATCTTTTCGGTCCTCCATACATCCGGCTAGCTCCCCGGAGCTCTCCACACCCGCATCCTTCCTCAGTATGTCCACATACGTCGGCGTGGGACGTCCTCTAAGTCGGTGCCCGTGTGTTGGCTCCCAGAGTACTAGTTTGCTAGCTGGGAGTTCTTGGTGTCTGTCGCAGTGACCTGCAAGCTTCATCCTTCTCGATGCTACTTTGTCACTTAGCCTTGGTTCTGGTTAATGCTCAGTACAACACTCAGCATTCTGGTGTAGCACCCATCCAGAGACTTCTGTAGAGCGGGCTTCAGGGTCCAGGATTCACAGCCATACAGGAGAACAGACTCCACGGTTGTCTGGAAGAAGCTCAGCCTGATATGTCGAGGGAGGTTGGATTTCCACACACTTGTCATTCCATTTAGGGTCCTCCATGCCAGCGCTTTCCTTACCCTGAGGTCCTGTTCCGTTGAGTTGACCCAGGAACCCAGGTACTTAAAGTCGCTGACCTCTGCCAGCACATTGCCTCCTGCTGTCTTGAGAGATGTGTGGTCCAGGGGGGTGTTGTAGGTGATGACCTCAGTCTTCTTTGTGTTCAGTCCAACCCTGGAACATTCCTCCTCCACTCTGGCCAAGAGCTCCTGTGCCTTCTCCACACAATCAGACAACAGGCAGATGTCATCTGCGTAGTCCAGGTCTGCTAGGACTACAGCGGGGTTTCTTCTGGACTTCCGGGGTGTGATTGTGAAGCCAAGCTCCTGCTCCCGCCCAGCAATGGCTTTCCTAAGTGCGTAGTCAAGGGCTACAATGAAGAGAAAGGGGGCAAGAGTGTCCCCCTGCAACACCCCTGCTTGGATGTCAAACTCCTCACTGTCGCCATCTGGGGTTACCACCTTGGCTCTTGTGTCCTTGTACATGGCATCTATGGCCGGGAGCAGGTTAGGAGGAACTCCATAAGCTTTAAGGATTTTTATCATCACGCCTCTGTGTATTGTGTCAAACTTCTTTTTGAAATCTATAAAGCACAGGACGGCCGTGAGGTTGTTCTTCTTCACCTCCTCGATGATCCTCCTTAAGGCCAGGATCTGGGCTACCGTGGTCCTTCCTTTCCTGAAGCCATTTTGGTTGTCCCTCAGGTGAGGGTCAATGGCTTCCTGAATCCGGTTTAGTATCATGCGGTTATACATTTTCGCTATGACACAGGTCAGGCTAATACCGCGATAGTTGTCTGGCTTGGACAGATCTCCTGATTTCGGCACCGGGATGATGTGTCTTCAGGACCTCTGGGGGGATGCCGTCCGGCCCAGCACTTTTCCCCTGCTTCAGGGTGGACTTCACTGCAGCGAACTCCACAGCTGTAAAGGGGCCATCGTCAATTGCGAGATTCTTGAGGACTGCAGGTATCTCCTCTTCAGCTCCCTCCACTGTTGGATGTGTGCCTAGGAGGCCCCGGAAGTGGGTGAGCCAGGAGGTCACTCTCTCCCCTGGGCTGCAGCCTGCCAGCTGTCCCTCCCTTGGCCTCATCTAATTTATGACCCTCCATGACTCCTTATACTGCCGTTCGCCATGCACTGCCTCCACCTTCCTCACCTTCTCCATCAGCTCCTCCCCTTTAATCCTGTCATAGGCAGTAGCGTGGCGTGGGGAAAATTTTAGGGGAAGCCAGTTTTTTTGGGTCAATAACGTAACCAGATGAGTGATTACAGCGCCCGGTATCATTTTAGTAAAATGATACCGGGCGCTGTAATCACTCATCTGGTTACGTTATTAATGATTTGTTACGGCTGCGGGTTCTGTGTGTGTGTGCGTGTGTGTGTTATGTATATGAGCTGTGCCGTGGCCCAGACGTCATTGGATGCCGGCGTCCTGTTCCTTCCCCGGTAGGCGGGACCGAAGATCCGAAGGTCTGGATTGGAGGATGTCAGGCTCGACTCTCCAATCTCCACGCACCCTGTCCGGCGACAGCTGTTAAGACCATGTGCATCGTGTTAGTCGAGACTGCGGGTTCTGTGTGTGTGTGCGTGTGTGTGTTATGTATATGAGCTGTGCCGTGGCCCAGACGTCATTGGATGCCGGCGTCCTGTTCCTTCCCCGGTAGGCAGGACCGAAGATCCGAAGGTCTGGATTGGAGGATGTCAGGCTCGACTCTCCAATCTCCACGCACCCTGTCCGGCGACAGCTGTTAAGACCATGTGCATCGTGTTAGTCGAGAGAGGTCTGAATCTGTGTCAGACGTCTCAATAACTTCTCCGAGATAGTAACGATGTGTGTGTCTTGTAGCCGCATATTCTTTTGTTAGCCCTGTTCGTTTTCCCCTGGTAGAAGGGAGGTTTCGTTTGTGTGTTGGTTTGTTTGGTTTGGGCAACCTATAATACCACTCTTATGTAAAGAGTTCCATCGGTTCCTTTGGTGTTCCTGTAACGTGCTGCCTTAGTGGCTTTTGTTTTGATTGTGGGATTTTTGCCAACGTTATTGTATGTTCATTTATTAAAACAACTTTTTATTTACCAAGTACAACTGGTTAAATGTTCTTTCCCACTCTCCACGAGCTGGGACGTAACAGATTGATTAATGATTTTACACAGTTGTATCATACAGATGCAGGACTTGCACACGCCTGTTATCTAACCGACAGGTCCGCACGCACTCTCCAGCCAAAACTCTCTCGTCTTATTAATTTAAGCATTCCCCCCCCCCCCCAAATGCATAACCAGCCGCTCAATGCGCAGTGCAGATTCGGTAATGAATAAAAAAGAAGCATTCACGGGCAGTTCAGGCAACAGGTAGGGTAGGGCCACAGAGAGTGTATTGGCTAATTACTTGTAACTATAAAGCCAATACTTGGCGCACCATTAGAACAAAGATCTTACGCATCATGCATGCTGGCAAAGAAGTTTCACTGTCCACAAGGATTCTCACGTTTTGTTGTTAGTTTATTCCAAGTAGATCAGGCAAACAATTCCATATTCAAGCAGCTGACTGAGATGTTACTACGAGATGGTAAAAACCGTATGTCCACCAGGTGCACTTCATAACGCCATTAGCAGCCTACCTAAATACCTATGAGTGAGGTCTACCTGTGTGAAGTCCCCCTAGTGACCAAAATAATAAACAACATATGGAAACAATAACTCCTGATACTTATAAGCAAATACAATAATCAAATACAATAATAAGCTACAACTAATAATTATACTCAACAGTGAAATGGCTTCTACACATTTTACTCACCCTATTTGAAGAGGAAGGCCATTCTCCTGTCTTTCATGGTGGCGAAGTGGTCAATGACAATGTCATAGAACTTCCCAGCGGCCTTTAGGTCGTCCACAACAACAGAGTCAATGGATATTGTGGCTAGGTTGACAAGTCTGTCCTGTCCACATGTGTTCCTCAGATACGTTTTTATCCTTTTTAGACAGGAAAAGGAGCGCTCTGCTGATGTGCTGGTGGCTGGTATCGTGAGCATGAGCTGGAGTAGCTTGTAGACCTCGGAGAGTGTGCCCTGTAGGTCATCCTCAATAAGAAGCTCTATCAGCTGTCCTGGTGGCTTGTGAAACAACCTGTTGTTGTACAGCGTGTGCAGCTCATTCCTTAACTTCAGCTGATCAAAGAATGGATATGTGTTGATCAGCTGAGCCAGTTCACTGCTGGGAAATGCAGCAGGCTTGCAGAAAGATGCGAATGATGTGTGTTCCAGTATCCGAAAAAAGTTCAGGTGCTCCATATCTGCAAATCTGTGGGTCATGTGCAACACTACACCGTCAACAATCTGGAAGTAAAGACGCCGGAAAGACACAAGCGTTTCCTGGTCTCCTTCTTGGTGCTGGTTAAACCCCTGCTCCAGGTCGTCCCAGCCGCGGCGACGTCGTTTACGTCGGGGCACAGGTTCTCCGACTGCCGTGCCTGTTTCATCGTAAATGCGACTGAATGCCTCATCTGTTCTTGTGGCTTTGAGAGCGCTGAGAGTGCTCATGATCCGATCCTGGCATTTTTTTATGTCCACGGTCTTACTTTGCAGAACCTGGAAGAGTGGTTCTGTGAGGCCGAAAATGAACTGAAAGACCCCGAGCAGGAAGGTGAACTCAAAATCCTCAAGTTTTTGCTTCAAGGAAGCACTCTGTGCAATGGTCTCTTTGTCCCATCCCGGCTCTGTCATTATCTTGTCGAAAGCGATACAGAGTGAGACGCGTCCTTCATGGATGGCGTGTACCGCACGGCTTTTAAAGTTCCACCTCACAGCAGAACCCCCTGGTACACGCACAGCTCCATCAACTTCACACAGTAATGCTGATCTCTTACATGAACGTGAGAAAAAATTGTGGAAGGCATCAAGATTGGCAAAAAACAGTTTGGCTGCTTGAATGTTGTTTGTGCCTTGTGCTAAAACCAAATTTAATTTATGAGCATAACAGTGGATGAATAGCGCATTGGGGCAGTGTGCTTTCACTAAAGCCTGAACGCCACCGTGCTGTCCACTCATGCAGCTTGCTCCGTCATAAGTCTGACAAATCAGCTTATTTGTTGGACTGTAGTTCCCGATGGCTCTCATGACAACTGATGTTACAGCTTTTGCGTCTCTTTCTAAGCTGACATCAAAAAAGCCGAGAAAACGTTCACACACACTGCCTTTTTCATTCACATATCTGATGATGACAGTGAGTTGGCACTTATTGGAAATGTCTGATGTGTCATCCACTTGTACAGCAATGAAAGGAGAAATGTGTATGTCTTTATCAGTCTCATCCTGGATAGAACGAGCTATGCTCTCAATGATGTCATTTTGTATGGTGTTTGACATACCGCTGAAGACTGTTGACGATCCCATGTGCTCCGCAAGTGCAGTGTCAAACTCGGCAAATGCATGTACCAGCTCTACAAAATTGCCCTGTTAGAGCTGCCAGCGGCCTCATTGTGTCCCCTGAATGCTTGTTCTTGGCGCGCAAGGTACAGGGCAGCAATGATGAGTTTCCTCAGAATATCCCGGTTCTTTTGGACTTGTTTATTGTGCTTCTTTGTGCTAATGGTTCTGGCTAAATCCAGAGCCTCATCAATCCTGACACGTCCAAAAAGCTTCAATTTCACAGCACAATCTATGTGATTTTTGGATTTACCGTGCCTCTCAATTGCCCGTGACAGGTTGGCAAGGTCGATGAATCCTGAAGTTGCCCAAGGATTGTTCAGGGAGCACGAATCCTTGTCAAAAATAAGACATGGCCAGCAAAATAGACGCTGAAGTTCAGCGCTTCCAGTTAGCCACTCCGTGCGGACATAATTGTCCACATTGAACGTCCGATTCGCTCCCTTTTTCCTCTGTGCACACAGCTCGAGTGTGGGCATGGGCCTGTCATCAGATTTAATTTTTAGTTGCTGCTGTAGCGGAAGTTTAGTAAAGTTGTTTTTTATTAAGTACGCCAAATCTCCACCCTCCATAATGCTTAATACTCAAACGGCGAGGATGACAGTTACAGTACTACGTACTGATGTTGATGTGATTTGATTGGATTTGTGAGTCAAGGGATTCCCTTCAAATCGATCCAATGGGATCAAGGGATCCCATTCCCTTGAGGGGGTATGCCAGCCGTCTCTGGCCTCCCCTGGCATGGCCCTGACCAATCACAGGTTGGCAGGGGGACATGACGTGGGCCTCATCTGATTGGTCAATCCGGGACAATCCCTCCATTTTTTTTTCACCAAGGGAAGCTCATTCGGCTGGCCTCCTCTATTTCACCATAATATCTAGGGGGCGCTGTTGTTTCACTCTTTGTAAAATACTCAATGAGAATGGGGGAGAGACGGTCCGGCAGCAACACACAGGCTGTGTGTTGCTGCCGGACCGTCTCTCCTACATTTTTTAAATTAAAATAAAAAAAATTCGGTAATTCTCCTTTGCTGTGTGTGACACAGCAAAGGAGAATTACCGATTATTTTTTTTTTTTTAATTAAAAAAATGTATTAAAATTATAACTACAATCCGAAAAAACAGGGGAAGCCTGGCTTCCCTTGGCCTCCGGGAGAAAACGCCACTGGTCATAGGTGTTTAACAGTAGTTGCTTGGCCTCGTTCAACACCTCCCGATTCTCCTCGGTCCTCTCCCTCTCAAAGCTTCTACGCGCTTCCACCATCCGTGCCCGCACCCTCACAACCTCAGGGTGCCTGGATGTAGGGGAGGCTTTGAGTCTCCCCTTTGTTGGCACCCATCTCCTGGTAGCTTCTTCGTTAGCAGCTAGAAACTGCCCGTACTGCCGAGGCTCCTTAGCCAGCTGTAGCAAGCGGCCTCTCACCTCCGCTGTGTAGCTGGCTTGGAGGTCGGGGCTTCCTGCAAAGGCCCCAGTCGGGCCGGGGCCTCGGGGAGTGATGAACGAGCATCCCCCGACTTTGTGGTATAGGATTGGCTGGTCGGTGTGCACCCTCCTGTGCTCCTGCACCCCCAGGATCTCCACTCCCCTCTCCTCAACACAGTTTGCTAGCTCCTCCAGCCGTGCCTCCTCGCTGACTGTGTTTGCGTTGTAGGTTGCCATAATAAATGGCCTCCTACAACGCAAGAGTGCATTGGACAGTGGGCTGGGATCAGGCTGAACCCTTCCTCTCCTGGGGTGGAGGGGGTTTGGGGTCCAGTCGTCATGGTGTCCTCCCGAGGGAGGACCAGCACCACCGTCTGCTGCCAGGCTCCTGCGGACTCCCGCCGCTGGAAGTATAGGATTACTAGTGATTGTACTCATCATTTCTTTGGATGTTAAGCTCCATTGGCAAGCTTTACAATGTGCAGGGTTAAGAACTGTGGGGCAAGACTACTCACAGCACTACTTTGGCTTAAGCCTTCCGCCCTTGCTCCCCACCTCCAGATGGTGTACGGTGCGGAGCCAGGCGCAAGCAGCGCCTGCGGTTTGTGTTCAGGAGTGTCCATCTCCTAGGACCCTTTAATGTTCGGAGTGTCCATCTCCTAGATGGATTGCCTACCATGGCTTATATGAGCCCCATCTGCCCATACTATTTGCCCATAGCTGGGGCAGTGGTTGGCGGACGACAGGGCGTGTCCACACGACGGTGGGTCTGCGTGCCTCGCCTCTGGGGCCCACTGCTGCTCCGAGATCCCCTACAGTTTAGCCTGGGACCGCGAGGTGCCCAGTATCCGTGTGTGGCCGCGGGGAGGCACTGTAGGAGTCTTGGCGGAAGAGAGGCTATGTACCGGCAGAAGGAGACTTACGCACTCGGCTCCTCTTTTTCACCCCCTGTGAGAGGGCTAGCCATCAGCACCTCTTAATCTCAGGCAATGGTTCTCAGCAGGAAACCAGTGGATTGTCTTCTCCAAGTAGGGAGGGAGTCCTTATCCCAAGTAAAGGAGTTCAAGTATCTTGGGGTCTTGTTCTCGAGTGGGGGGAGGATGGAGGGTGAGATTGACAGGAGAGTAGGTGCAGTGGTAGTGGTATTGGGTGCCCATTACCGCACCGTTGTAACCAAAGGAGAGCTGAGCCAGAAAGAAAAGCTCTCGATCGACTGATCAGTCTTCATTCCTACCCTCACCTATAGTCATGAACATTGGGTCACGAAAGGACAAGATTTCGAATGCAAGCAGCCAAAATGAGTTTGAGATTGAGATACCAGCCACCCTCAGGAGGGTGGCTGGTATCTCCCTTAGGGATAGGGTGAGAAGCTCAGTCACTTGTGAGAGACTCGTAGAGTGTAGAGCCGCTGCTCCTTCGCGTAGAAAGGAGACAGTTGAGGTGGTTTGGGCATTGGGCAGACCAAGGTACAGGTAGGGTGATTACATCTCCACGCTGGCCTGGGAACGCCTCGGGATCCCCTAGTCAGAGCTAGTCGATGTTGCCAGGGAGAGGGAAGTTTGGAGTCCCCTGCTGAAGCTGCAACCTCCGCGACCCGACCACGGATAAGCAGTAGACGATGGATGGATGGATGGATGGATGGATGGATGGATGGATGGATGGATGCATTGGAGAAATTCAAGAGCCACGACGTCAGGGGTATGTGGCAGGGTTTACAGACTATAACGAACTTCAGAGGGAGAACCAGTTGTGTAGAGAACTCCTCTACCTCCCTCCCAGAAGAGCTAAATACTTTTTTTGCTTGGAATGACGTGAACGGCAGCCCGCCGAAGCCAGCGGTGTGTTTCTACAAAGGAAGGTAAGAGAACAACTCGTCACCAGAAGTCAAAAGTGCATTTCATTTCTAACAAGTCTCCAATAACTGAACCAGTTTTCAGGTAAAAGTACAATAATTCAGGCAAAAGTGTAAGGGAAAAAGTACAATAGCTCACACTTGTGTAAACTGTAAAGTGACATAAATGATAAACTTGACTTGACTTGACTTGATGGATAGATAGATAGAGAGAGAGAGACAGAAAGAGCATGAGAGACAGAGAAAGAGACAGAGAGACAGAGAGACAGAGAGAAGACAGAGAGAGAGGCTAATGGAGCATAAAGAAAAGTGTCAGACCAAACACTGAATGGAGTGGGCTTGTGCTTCCCTACGCCATCTCCTGTGGTTTAAGTCTTTTTCTATTGACACCTCTCCTTTAAAGTTATTCAGACATTCAAATATACAGACAAGACATCTAGTTATACTCACTGTTTGTGTGTGTAGACGTGTGTGTAATCAATTATAAAAGTGTGTGTGAAGTGTTTGTGTCTATGTATGTGTTTGTGTGTGTGTGTCTGTGTGTGTTTGTGTGTTTGTGTGTGTGTTTATGTGTGTGTTTGTTTGTGTGTGCGTGCGTGGGTGCGCGCATGCGTGTGTGTGTGTGTTTGTGTGTGTGTGTCTGTGCGTGGATTTGTTTGTGTGTGTGTGCATGTGTTTGTCTCTGTGTATGTGTGCGTGTGTGCATGTGTGTGTGTGTGTGTGTGTGTGTGTGTGTGTGTGTGTGTGTGTGTGTGTGTGTGTGTGTGTGTGTGTGCAAGTGCATGTGTGTGTGTGCATGCGTGTGTGTGTTTGTGCATATGTGTGTGCATGCGTGCATGCACACACATATGCACAAACACACACTGTGCATGCGTGCGTGTGTGTGTGTATTGCGTTGTGTGCAGTAAATTCATAAGGAGACACCCCACTGTTAAACAGGTCGGGGAAAATTGTTATTTCCAAATATACTGTAGCTGCTCCAGTTGAAAAGCCATTAACTTCACAGATTGAAATGTGTACCATGTTGCATAATAAAAGTAAACAGTTATTGCCTATTCAGCGGAAGGAAACCCGGGACTAACAGGAAGATCCCTTGGTTTAGCCCGGGTAATGTCATCATTAATACAATATGTGGGGTTATTGAACTATGGAACCAGATAGGAGGCCGTCTTGTCTCGATGGTGTTTTTGAGAGACATGGATATCCAATACAAAGTAACCTATCCAGTGCCACACATGTCCCTAGCAGCTCCAATATATTATTTATACTCTTGGTTTTGGGTGTTTACTTGTGCAAAACGTGAGAGTGTGTGTTCCAGTCCCCTCTTGTGTGCAGGGGAGTTGTCCTGGCTGTAATAAATACTGCATTACAACCTTGTTGATGTTGATTTTGCTGCACCACCAGAGTTACTCTGCTTTAGGGTGGGCCCTGCTTCCCCTCAAAGGCCAGGTACAAATCATCTCCACACCCTTTTAGAAAAATAAAATAAAATAAAAATATAATCAAAGAAACGGCTCCAATGGTAATAGAGATACCTTTATTTATACATAAATGTTGTCACTCCACCTTGAATTACAATGCTAATAAGAATTAAAGCCTAGAGTATCTGAGGCATTGCTCAGGCTTTATGGAGCACAGGTCATGGGTAGAAATTGCTTAGCCTTTGTTAGAGGCAGTTGTCTCTTGATAAATGACCTCGACCAATAAGCCTCCAGCCCTCGGTCTGCGCACAGCTCTGGAAAATTTCCGGATCTTACTTTGTTCTCAGTCGGCTTTCTGTGTTTATGTGCATGCATGCATGCATGCATGCATGCATGTGTGTGTGTGTGTGTTTGTGTGTGTGAGTTGTGTAGGATCCTGATTGGATCTCTGTATCTCAAACCGAGTGTCCACCGAGCTCTCTGTTAGAGTCATCTCCGGGGCGTCGCCACAAAGCGGACAGCTTTAGGGTTTCTAAATGTGACTTTTGATTGCACCGCCTCCACAATCAATGACCCACACTTCCATTCCTCTTTCTTTTGTCAATTAATTTCCCCTGATGGCGTTGTAGTGTGAAATGGCCCTGATAAACACTCTACCTGCCTTCTGTTATCTCTTCTTCTTCTTCTTCTTCTTCTTCTTCTTCTTCTTCTTCTTCTTTTCCTGGTGCATGCTGGGATTTTTCGGAGGGTAAAAGAGAGAGAAGAGCGAGACGTTTATCGTCATATTTACCGTTTATTTCTTGTGTAATGGGTTTGATTTAACATCGTTTATAGGTGGTAGTTGTTTTGCGTTACTTTTCGTGCTTTTTGGGTGGTGTGTGTGGGGTGTTTGTGTGGGCTTCTCCTGCCGGCGTCTCGCCGGCCGGTGTCTGACGGCGCCATGGTAAATGGAGACTTTGCCAAGCTCACGCGGAAGCATGGCATTAGGATCTCCGCCAGCTTCGCGTGCACTGTGGAGGAGATCGGGCTGGCCGCGGGGGAGAAGGTTGGACACGGAAGCATCAAGTCCTTGGCGCGGATGAACAGCGCGGTGGTGATCGTTCTGGATCAGGTGGAGAAGGTGAACTGCGTCATCGAGACAGGCATCACGGTGAGAGAGTTGTTTGTGCAGGTGCAGCCGCTGATGCTGCCCGCAACCAAAATAATACTGTCTAATGTTCCCCCCTTCATAACCGATGAGTTCCTCAGTAGAGAACTGTCCAGGCATGGTAAACTTGTTTCTCCTATGAAAAAGATGCTGTCTGGATGTAAGTCTCAGTTACTGAAACACGTAGTGTCTCACCGTAGACAGGTGTTTATGATACTGAATAATCGGAATGCGGAGCTTAACCTCCGCTTTCACATTAAAGTAGATGATTATGACTACGTGATTTTTGCAACTTCATCGGTTATGAAGTGTTTTGGTTGTGGGGAAGAGGGGCACACCGTGAGTGCCTGTCCGAAGCGCGGGGACCCGGCTCCGCCTGGTCCGGATGACGCGCCGGCGGGGCCGTCTAACGCGCCGGCGGCCGGGCCGTCCAACGCGCCGGCGGCCGGGCCGTCCAACGCGCCGGCGGCCGGGCCGTCCAACGCGCCGGCGGCCGGGCCGTCCAACGCGCCGGCGGCGGGGCCGTCTAACGCGCCGGCGGCCGGGCCGTCCAACGCGCCGGTTGGGCCGTCTAACGCGCCAGCGGCGTGGTCGTCCGCCGCTGCGCCAGGCCCACCCGCGGCTGTTGCGCCGAAACCGCCCGTGGCTGCGCCGGGGCGGACTGATACGCCGGTTGCAATGGAACAGCAGGTGGCTGTTGCTGAGGGAGGGGTGCCTCCCACTGTGGCGGCCGCTAACGCGGCCGCAGCGGTGGGGGGGGGGCCCCCTCCGGAGGCGGCCGCTGCTGCTGCTGACGGCAGCGCTGCTCCTGAGCAGTCGGCGATAGCGCGCGGTGTGACGTCTCGGACGCGGAGCGGGCGCGGGCGAGGGCGGGGTATACAGCGTGTTTCTGGTGATGTGTCCGGCTTGGGGGACCGTGGTGTTGCACAGGGTGAGGGTGTAGGTGGTTACGTTCAGGAGGATGAGGTGGTGGTTTTGTGTGAAGCAGAAGAAAAGGGGGATGGGGGAAATAAAGATAAAAAAACAAAAAAAGAAAGTGTAGGGACAGGTGAAGTCAGTAAAACACAGGAGGGAGATATGGAGAGTAAAACATATATGGGGAAATCAAGAGAGGAGCAGCAAACATGGGGGGAGCAGGTGGAGGTTGCTGAGATGGAGGAAGAGGAGGCGGCAACAGAAATGATAGAAAAAAAAAAGACTACTAAACGCAGGAGTAATAAAATAAATGCATCAACCGTTGCAAAGAGCAGTAAAGTGGAGAGTGAGGAAAAGGAAGGAAGAGAGCAAGGACAGGCGGAGGAGAGCTGGGACGATTGTGCGTCTGACAGCAGCGATGTGCCAGGTGCGTTGAGCAGTAGCCAACAAAAAAAAATGTACACGGCTGAAATGATTAAAAACTACCTGGTGCAGACAAAGAACCAACACAATGTGGTGTTAGAGGATTATTTCCCAGACTTGGCCGTGTTCTGTGCATCAGCAAGGTTCCATATGAGCCGAAAGGAGCTGTCTGTATTGGACGAGTTGGAGATTTTCAGGCTCAAAAGAATAGTGACCAAAATAAGGAGGCAAATAGGTAGTGAGTTCAGAAAACTCAATGCGTGTGTTTAATTTATTTGTTTTTATTCTATTTTTTTTTATCTTTAATATCTCACTCTTAATGGACACTTTTAGAGTAGGAAGCTTAAACGTAAACGGAGCCAGAGAGGAAAGGAAGAGGGCTCTCATTTTCCAAACCACAAAAATAAAGCACGTCGATGTCCTCTTTTTACAAGAGACTCACAGCGACGGTTTTAATGAGACGGACTGGAAGAAGGAGTGGGAGGGGGAAGTCATTTTAAGCCACAACACCTCTCGCAGTGGGGGGGTGGGCTTCCTCCTCTCCAAGTCTTTTAAGCCTGTCTCACTGGAGGTCGAGCATTTTATCAATGGGAGGTTGCTTTTAATGAAAGCACGGTTTGATCTTTTTACAGTGGTTTTTGTAAATGTCTATGCTCCAACAAACGGTACAGAGAGGAAGGTGTTTTTACTCAAAGTTAATGATGTTTTAAACGGTTGTGCCACGGAGGATTTTCTATTCTTGGGTGGGGATTTTAATTGTACAGAAAATGCTTTTTTAGATCGCAACCATGCAGAGCCGCATCCAGCATCCCAGCATGCTCTGAGGCAGCTGGTCCACTCCCACGGCCTGGTGGATGTATGGAGAAGGATGCATGCAGACAACAGGCAGTACACCTGGTCCCACATCAGGGAAAATATAATTTCTTCAGCTAGGTTGGATCGTTTTTATTGTTTTAAGCATCATTTTAACACTTTTAAATTGTGCAGTATATCACCTGCGGGTTTTACAGATCATTCTTTGCTTTTATGTGATGTTTTTATCAGAAATGTTTTACCCAGAAGTGCATACTGGCATTTTAACTCGGTTTTAACTTTTGATAAACATTTTAGAGAGGCCCTTATTTATTTTTGGAGTGTTTTTAAGCAGAGGAAGGGAGAGTTTAGCTGTCTTAAGCAGTGGTGGGACCATGGTAAGACCGAGTTAAGGTTACTCTGCCAACAGCACACCCTCAATGTCACACAAGACACCATTAGGTCTATGAAAGACCTGGAGAGTGATATAGTGGAACTCGAAACAATACATGAGACCACAGGAGATCGAGGATATATTGAAATCCTCAATGAGAAAAAGACGGCTTTAGCCAACCTGCTGGATGTAAAAGTTCAGGGTGCACTAGTGAGGTCCCGGTTTCTAAACATAAATGAGATGGATGCTCCCACTAGCTTCTTCTTCGGCCTGGAAAAGAAGAATGGGCAGAGGCGAGTGATCCACTCGCTGCTGTCAGGCACAGGGCAGGAAATAACAGAGCCAAGCCAGATCAGGAGGCGAGCTGTGAGTTTTTATTCCACCCTATACGCAAGTGAGTATGAGGAGGGGGAAACTCTTTCTGAGGGGTTCTGGGATGGACTCCCTCAGGTCTCCGAGGAGGCCAACTCACAGCTCGAAGGGCCGTTAACGATCCAGGAGTTGCAAACTGCCCTGCAAGGCATGCAGGGACGGCGGGCTCCTGGTATCGATGGCCTCTCCGTGGAGTTTTGTAAAGCCTACTGGGACGTCTTGTCAAATGACCTTCTTGACGTTTTTAATGAGAGTCTGGCCTCTGGCTCTATGCCAGTGTCCTGCAGGAGAGCGGTGATCACACTGCTCCCAAAAGAAGGAAACCTGCAGGACATCAAGAACTGGCGCCCTGTGTCTCTGCTGTGTGTGGATTACAAGCTTCTGTCCAAAGCTTTGGCCACCAGGCTGGGGAGGGCTGTGGAGCAGGTCATCCACCGGGACCAGACCTACTGTGTGCCCGGCAGGTCCATGGTGGACAATGTCCACCTAATTCGTGATGTTTTGGAGGTCTCCAGCTCATTGGACATTAATACTGGTCTGATTTCTCTAGACCAGGAAAAGGCTTTCGACCGCGTTGAGCACAGCTTCCTCTGGAAAGTAATGGGGAAGTTTGGGTTCAGCGCTGGTTTCATAGCCAAGATCATGGTGTTGTATAATAACATTGAGAGTGTGCTGAAGTTCAACGGTGGTTTGTGTGCTCCTTTTAGAATGTGTAGAGGGGTCCGGCAGGGCTGTGCTCTGTCTGGCATGCTCTATGCACTCTCCCTAGAACCCCTCCTCAGCAGAATACGCTCGAAACTGCAAGGGCTGTTTTTACCTGGTTTTAATGGAAACTTGGTTTTATCAGCGTATGCAGATGATGTTGTTGTTTTTGTTAGGGACCAGACTGACATAGACGTTTTAGTTGACATCGTGAGGGAGTTTAGTTCAGCATCGGCAGCGAGGGTGAATTGGAAGAAAAGTGAGGCCCTCGCTGTCGGTGAGTGGAGTGGCGGTCTCACGGTTCTTCCCCAGAACATGGTCTGGAGAAAGGATGGCTTCAAGTACCTGGGTGTGTTCTTGGGGAAGGAAATTGTAGTCCTGAAGAACTGGGAGGACGTCACAGAAAAGATAGAAGGGAAGCTTTCCAAGTGGAAATGGCTGCTCCCTCAGATGTCTTTTAAAGGTAGAGTGTTGGTTTTAAATAACCTTGTGGCATCCCAACTGTGGCACCGTCTTACCTGTGTGGACCCTCCCTCGGGGCTACTTGCCCAAATCCAAAAAAAATTGGTGGATTTTTTTTGGGAGGGTCTACACTGGGTGCCGCAGGGGGTGCTGTTTTTTATCTAGAGAGGAGGGGGGACAGGGCCTTATCCACCTGGCCAGCCGAATGGCCACTTTTAGGATGCAGTTTTTACAGAAATATCTGACCGGCCCGGCTGATTTGGTGTGGAGAGAGGTGAGCAGCTGCATTCTCAGACGCGTGAGTAACCTGGGGCTGGATGCTGCTCTGTTTTTAACAGATTTAAACATCTTAAAGTTAAGTGGGCTACCTCCTTTTTATCAGAGCGTTTTTAAGTCTTGGGCCCTTTTTGACCATAAAAGGTGTCCAAAGACTGACTCTCTGTACTGGTTGTTGAGAGAGCCCCTGATCCACAATGTCAGGTTGGACGTCAGCAACGGCGAAACACCCGGCCTGACGGTGGCGCTGTGCCGTTCCAAGACCCTGTGCCTTCAGCAGCTGGTGGATGCAGTGGGGCCGGAGCTGAGCGATGCCCAGGCCCTGGGCTCTCTGCTGGGTCTGCACTCTGTCCGGGTGGCCCAGAGGATCCTTCAGCTCTGGAGCCAGATCCTCTGCCCTGAGGAGAAGAGACTGCTGAGGAGCTACGGACAGGGAGGAGCCAGGCCGGACCCAGCGGACCCGTTCCCAGAGATCTACCTGAGCCCAGGGCTCGGAGAACTGACCGGCCCCCTGCTCCAGGTCGCAAACTCCGAAAAAATGACACTACATAAAGCTGATCGGAGAACAATTTACATGAACATTGTGAAAGCGACCAACAGAAATGTGCTGAAGGACAGGGCCTCCACTGTGTGGAGCACCAGACTGGGCGCAGGAAGCGGACCAGGCCCACAGTGGAGGGTTTTATACAAACCTCCCATAAAAAAACGTACTGCCAACCTCCAGTGGAGAATTTTACACGGTGCCATTGCCTGTAATTCTTTCATCTCCACCTTTAATCCTGCTGTTTTTAACAAGTGTCCATTTTGTGGTTTTAGAGAGACTGTTTTCCATGTTTTTACAGAGTGCAAGAGACTCACGGGCTTCTTCACTCTTTTAACATGGGTTTTTAATCTTTTTGGTATAGTTTTCACGGAGAGTGTTTTTATCATGGGAGCTCCAGAAAAAAAAGCAAAGAAAGAAAAGTGGCAGCTCCTAAACTACCTCTCGGGCGAAGCGAAGATGGCCATCTATCTGAGCAGGAAGAACAGAATAGAAAACAGGAAAGGGGAAGAGGCTAAGTCAATCTGGCTCTGTAACATAAGGGCCAGACTTTGTTTAGAGCATCGCTTTTATAAACTTGTTGGAGACTTGGATGCTTTCAAACAGCGGTGGTGTCACGAGGACATTGTGTGTTCCGTTGTGGAGGAGAACTTGCACTTTGCACACATTTTTAGGCCCTAGTTGTTAATGTACCATTTTGAGTGTTTTGTTTTTTTTTGGTTTTGTCTTTGTTGTTTCTGTTGTCTTTTTGTTCAGTTATTTTGATCAAAATTTAGCTAGTGTAAATAAAGTGTTTTTTCAAAAGTCAAAGTCTTCTTCTTCTTCTTCTTCTTCTTCTTCTTCTTCTTCTTCTTCTTCTTCTTCTTCTTCTTCTTCTTCTTCTTCTTCTTCTTCTTCTTCTTCTTCTTCTTCTTCTTCTTCTTCTTCTTCTTCTTCTTCTTCTTCTTCTTCTTCTTCTTCTTCTTCTGTGGTGGAGGTGTGTTTAAAGAGGGAAGAGGGATTTTTCACTTTTTTTTCGGTTGTTTTTGTTTTAATGGTTTCTTTAACTGTATGATCTTCCGTTGGGATAGTTGTACTCTTTGCGAGTACGGTTAATCGTTTCATTTAGTGTTTTTTCCGTGCCTCGGGGCGGGGATGGCGTCCTTCGGGGCGCCGCCGGTGTCTCTGAGACACGAAGTGCAGTTGGTGGCTCAGGCCGCAAGCACAGTGGAGCAGGTGCTGCTGGCTGTGGGGGATCAGGTCGGTCATGTAAACATCTCCTATGCTTCCTATGTTCAAGTTTCACCGCTGGCGACACCGTCCACGCGGATCACTGTGTCTGGCGTTCCTCCGTTCATCCCGAATGAGGCGCTGGAACGGGAGCTGAAGCGTTTTTGTAAGTTTGCAAGTAATCTCCGCACTGTTGCTCTGGGGTGTAAGGATGAAAAGCTAAAACATGTCCAATCTCTGCGGAGACAGGTTTTTATGTCTCAGACACTAGATGTGTCTTTCCGGGTGAGGCATGAGGAGGGTTTTTATATGGTCTATGGTCGAGCTCAGGGAACGTAAAGTGTTTTGAGTGCGGGGAGTCGGGTCACAAACGTGTTGCATGTCCACGGAGATGGCACACCGCTCCACCGAGTGCGGCTGGGCCCGGGGGCGCCGAGCCCGGGGCCGCCGAACCCGGGGGCGCCGAGCCCGGGGCCGCTGGGCCCGGGGTGGCCGGGGCCACTAAGCCCGGAGCAGCCGGGGCGGCTGGGTCCGTGGCTGCGGAACCCGGTGTCGCGGGGGCTGCTGTTGCACCCGCCGGGGCCCCGGGGGCTGCGGAGGAAGTAGGGATGAATATCGTGAGAGATGAAGCAGGGACTGAAGAGAGTGCAGTGAGTGTGAGAGGGAAACATTTGGAAACAGGTAAACGGGGGCGAGATGATGTAGCAGGACAGGTGAGGACTGCTGTTGACTTGTTTCTCCAATGAAAAATATGCTGTCTGGATGTAAGTCTCAGTTACTGAAACACGTAGTGTCTCACCGCAGACAGGTGTATATGATACTGAACAATCGGAATGCGGAGCTTAACCTCTGTTTTTACGTTAAAGTAGATTATGACTACGTGATTTTTGCAACATCATCGGTTATGAAGTGTTTTGGTTGCGGGGAAGAGGGGCACACCGTGAGTGCCTGTCCGAAGCGCGGGGACCCGGCTCCGCCTGGTCCGGATGACGCGCCAGCGGCTGGGCCGTCTAACGTGCCAGCGGCTGGGCCGTCTAACGCGCCGCCGGCTGGGCCGTCTAACGCGCCGCCGGCTGGGCCGTCTAACGCGCCAGCGGCGGGGTCGTCCGCCGCTGCGCCAGGCCCACCCGCGGCTGTTGCGCCGAAACCGCCCGTGGCTGCGCCGGGGCGGACTGCCGCGCCAGCGGCTGATGCGCCGGTTGCAATGGAGCAGCAGGTGGCTGCTGCTGAGGGAGGGGTGTCTCCCACTGTGGCGGCCGCTGCTGCTGACAGCGACGCTGCTCCTGAGCAGTCGGCGGTGGCGCGCGGTGTGACGTCTCGGACGCGGGCGAGGTATACAACGCATTTCTGCTGATGTGTCCGGCTTGGGGGACTGTGGTGTTGCACAAGGTGTGGGTGTGGGTGACTACGTTCAGGAAGAAGTGGTGGTGTTTTTGTGTGAAGCAGAAGAAAAGGGGGATGGGGGAAAAAAAGATAAAAAAACAAGAGTAATAAAAAAAATGTATCAACCGTTGCAAAAAGCAGTAAAGTAGAGAGTGAGGGAAAGGAAGGAAGAGAGCAAGGACAGGCGGAGGAGAGTTGGGATGATTGTATGTCTGACAGCAGCGATGTGCCAGGTGTTTTGAGCAGTAGCCAACAAAAAAAAATGTACACAGCTGAGATGATAAAGAATTACCTGGTGCAGACAAAACACCAACATAACGTGATAGTAGAGGAATATTTCCCAGATTTTGCCATTTTTTGTGCATCAGCAAGGTTCCATATGAACCGAAGGGAGCAGTCTGTATTGGACGAGCTGGAAATATATAGACTCAAAAGAATGGTGACCAAAATAAGGAAGCAAATGGGTAGCGGTGAGTACAGAAAACTCAATGTGTGTGTTTAATTTATTTTATATTATTTTATATTATTTTATTTTTAATATCTCACTCGCAATGGACACTTTTAGAGTGGGAAGTTTGAATGTAAACGGAGCCAGAGAGGAAAGGAAGAGGGCTCTAATTTTTCAAACTGCAAAACAAAAAAATAGAGCAGTTCACAAGCATTTATATTAACAAGATGAATCACACAATTTCGTACTGCCAGGTCACCTGCTTTAGTAGCTGTGATAAGAGCGTGTTATCAACATTAAGGATATAGACTTGCTAGAATATACAACATGCTAAGAGCTATTAATGTCAGGACTTAAGCAAGTTAGGGGTTCACAAAGGAGAAGGAGGGTTCATGGAGAGTCCAGGTGGACTGGTGGGTCTTGAGTCTCTTGCGGAAGCTGGCGAGGGACTCTGCCGTCCTGACATGAGACGGGAGTTCATTCCACCACTGTGGAGCCAGAGCCGTGAAGAGCTGGGTCTTGGAAGAGTGATGCTTGGTTGTTTTCAGTGAAGGTCAAACAAGTCGCCTGGCAGATGTTGAGCGGAGCGCTCTTGCTGGGATGTAGGGCTTGACCAACAATTGGAGATAGGTTGGGTTTAGTTCCATTGACTGCCCTGAAGGTCAGTACCAGAGTCTTGAACTTGATGCGAGCATTTACCGGAAGCCAGTGGAGATCGTGGAAGAGAGGGGTCACGTGGGAGAATTTTGGTAGGTTGAATACCAGGCGTGCTGCTGCGTTCTGGATGCGTTGGAGGGGCTTGGTTGCAGAGGCGGGGAGTCCCGCCAGGAGAGAGTTGCAGTAGTCGAGGCGGGTGATGACGAGTGCTTGGACCAGGATCTGCGCCACTTCACGTGTGAGGAAGGGCCGGATCCTGCGGATGTTGTAGAGGGCAATTCTGCAAGATCGGGCCACCGCGTTGACGTTGGCATTGCAGGACAGCTGGTCATCTAGCACCACACCAAGGTCTCTTGTTGTGGTTGAGGGGGAGACTTGGGTGTTCTCGACGGTGACCAGTAGGTCCATCCTACTGGTCCGTCCGTCCGTCTTTCCCCGGTATGAAAAGGAGCTCAGTCTTGTCAAGGTTGAGCTTCAGGTGGTTGGCGGCTGTCCATCTGCTGATGTCGGACAGCCATTTAGAGATGCGTGTTGCGATTTGGGTTTCTGAGGGGTGAAAGGAGAGAAACAGTTGAGTGTCATCTGTATAGCAGTGATAGGAGAAGCCATGAGATGTGATTACAGAGCCTAGAGATTTAGTGTAAAGAGAAAACAGAAGGGGTCCCAATACTGAGCCTTGGGGGACTCCGGTGTCCAGGGTGCAGGGTCTGGACAGGGAACCGTTCCATGTGACCTGATAAGTGGGATCTGCGAGGTAGGAGGTGAACCAGGATAACGCAGTTCCATCGATTCCCAGCTCGGCGAGAGTGGAGAGAAGGATCTGGTGGTTCACTGTGTCGAATGCCGCAGACAGGCTTCCACTGAACGTGTTCATTGATCAGCGGTGGTAATCACTATTGCTGCCACCTTTGTGTTATAAACACCCAGGTTATGTGTACTCTCTTTTTCTGGTTAATTTACAAAACAAAACATAAACGCCCACAAATAATCATTTCACAAATGAAAATATGAAACAATCCGCCCCGCAGGATAAAAGTGGAAGGGATAGAAAGAAGAAATTCACGCAGAATCCAGACAAAATGTCTGTTAAGGAACAGGTCATCTTCAGCACTACCACTGGTATCCAGCAGCCACAATTCCCCATCACCACCATCATTGCAGCCTAATGGGCTCTTGATGAATGGAAAATCCAACCAGCAAACTAATAACAGGTGTAATTGTAATTGTAGGTGGCCAACACAGGTGTATCTCGTGATGTTAATTATGGACACTGGCGTGCCTATACAGACACATCATTATGAGCCACATCTGTTATCATCCACTAATGAAACTCTGTGACACACACACAAGGCTCGGTCGTTTTATATGCATGCAACCTTTTCAGTCTTTCAATGCACAATTCCAAACATGTACATATTATCACTTTATTCTTCTTTTTATTGTTCTTTTTTATGGTGTACAGTATTTAAATTTTAATTCATATTTTATTTTATAGTATATTGTTTTAGAAAATGCATAATGCGGGAGGGAATGGGGAGTAAGCATTCCATTGTACTTGTTGCATATGGCACATACAAATCTAGAATCTTGAATCTTACCCAGAGTCATTAGGTTTTGACATCACACTGCAATAGATCATTAGTCGTAGATCAATAGTCACATCATCGCAGAGTCCAAGTCAGGAGCTGATTTTTGTCTCTGTCCTTTTAAAATGACTTAATGACAAGAGAAGACACCACTCGCCAGAGATAACATGGAATAGCTATGAATGGACGAAAGCTTACAATTTAATATGTGTTTCTGCTATTCATTTACGTTGGTGTGTGTGTATTGTGCATGCTTGTGTGTGTTTGTGTGTGATGTTCTGTGCGTATATTTATGTATGGATGCGTGCGCTTAAGTGTGTGTCTGGCTGTGTGCCATTCAGCCAACCAGGGCCAGGTGCTGGTCTGGGACCTGTAAAAGGCTTGACTCTGCAAGACATTGTCAGCTGCCTCTGGGACACACACACACACACACACACACACACACACAAACACACACACAGTGACACACACATACACACACACACACACACACACACACACACACAAAGACAGAGAGAGACACACACACACACAGCCAAACACACACACACACACACACACACACACACACACATACACGTAAACACACACACACACACAGCCAAACACACACACAACAAAGACACGCACACACACACACACATAGCCAAACACACAGACACGTACACACAAACACACACACATAGCCAAACACACACACACACACACACACACACACACACACACCGCGACACGCGTACACACACACACAAACACACACAGCCAAACACACACACACGTACACACAAACACACACACATAGCCAAATACACACACACACACACACACACCGCCAAACACACACACACACACACACACACACACACACACACACACACACACACACACACACAGAGACACATACATACACATACATACACAAACACACAGAGCCAAACACACACAAACACACATATACACAAAGACACACACACAATAAATAAATATATAATGATACTTTTTTCATCATGCACTGAAAGAAAAAATGGAAGTGTGCATGATTTTCCTGTTATATGCTAATGAATATCCTACCTGATCTGATGGCGCGCTAGCTTCCCACTAAAAATAACCCTTGTTTATAGCATTAGCAACCCATTAGCAGCTGCCAGCTGTTTGAGTCCTGGTCGACAGATGAGTGTGATATCTGGCTGGTGGCAGAACACATACAGTCCAGTTCCACATAACATTTAGCAGATGCTTTTATCCAAAGCAACTTACAATAGTACGTATAACCAAGGCAGGTAAGAGAACAACTCGTCACCAGAAGTTAAAAGTGCATTTTTATACCTAACAAGTCTCCAAGAACTGAACCAGTGCTCAGTACAATAAGTTCAGGTAAAAGTACAATTAGTTGGCAAACAAATGAACAATACCTAACTAACCAACAAGCAAACTATCTACTAAGTAAGTGAACTATTACTACAAAGGGTACTTCTGTATTCCCGTGGAGAGATTCTGCTGGTGTGTCAGCAGAACCCCCCCCCCCTCGCTCTTATCCTGGTGGTTGAATCTGCGTATTGCCATTGGTCGGGGTAATACGGTTAGTGTGGAGTGTGTGTAGTTGGTTGCTGGTTGAAGCAGCCTCACAACACACACAAGGAGGTGCACTAGCATGCAGCATCTGCTTTGCTTGCTATCAACTACTAACTCCGGTTTACTCCTCACCCTATGTCCTGGTCGTCAACTAATTCGTAATTCTCATTTTTGCTACCGACTTGGGTTAAAGCAAGTGTATAAGCATTATGTTTCCATACAATCGCTCACAGAAAGTTAAGATACCAACAAACAGTATATGTTTGGTTCAGGTCGCGTTAGTAAGGGTTAGCATATCAGTGAGCTAGGCAAGAATGAACAAAGAAGTTCATAATTTGCCTACTTCGAATCAGAGCTGGACTATCATTTAAGATACTCTCACAATAGACTACCTATTTGGAAGATTCATATCTCTACAAATGCATTTATATATAGAGATCTAGCTGCTCTGCTTGCTCACCAGTCTCAAACTCTACAATAAACCAGTTTACTCTAATTGACCTGTGTCTTTGTCGTTGGGAGGAGCCCAAATAATCCAGGGAAGACTGCCATTTATTTATATTTATATATATACATATTTATCCTCTTTTGCAAAGAGTAAAATCTATATTGCTCATATGCTATCTCAAAGGACCCGTAGGCTATAAAATAGGTAATTTGTCCCAAGTATGATAATGAATATGCAAAATGTATTTAAAGTGTTCTGTTTAATGTTCTATGAATTAAAGCATGAACCATTTCCATAGGCAACCACTCCTATGGCAATCTCAGAGGGACACTTCTCAAACATAATATAACCCTTGACCAGTATGGCCGACTAAAATATCTGTTACGGCAGCATTTCACCTTCATTATTCATTTAAAGCTGCTATTCATCGCTATCATCGCTATCCTCCTTCAGGAGGTGACCTGAAGGAGGCTTCGGATGGGCCTGAGGCTGGAGGTTCAGCCTAGAGTGGCAGAAAGGAACGTAAGGCTTACATAACTCAAGATATCTGCGTGCGATGAGTTGCCCAATCCCTGTTATTGTGTTACTGTTCTGTGTTAAATGTTTCTGATCAGCTTTTTAACAGTTTTAATAATTTAATAATTTAATATAATAATAATAATAATAATAATAATTTTATTTGTGCTTTCATATCTTGTTTAGCCTACGATATTGTCTGTCCAGTTGTCTGTCCAGTTTTTTCTCCAGTTTTCTGTCCAGTAGGGCTGCCCCCTATTAGTTGACCAAAGGTTAATCGACCAAAGAGTCATTAGTCAATCAAGTTTTCATTGGTCGTTAATCGAAGGAAAAAAATACATAATAATAATAATAAGAAGAATTTTTCGGACACGTACGAGAGGACACTTGAGAGAAGACAGCAGCGGTGGAGAGAAAAGTGAGCTTGCACCAAAGAAGCAAAGGGAAAAGCAGCAAGAGATATCAATGCTGATTCAAGATTCAAGATTCAAGAATCTTTATTTATCCCGAGGGAAATTAAGGTGCAACAGTTGAAACAGGGGGAATAAATGCACACAAAAATATACTAATACCTAAAAACTAAAAACTAAATAACAACAAACTAACAAAACAAAACTAGTATAAACAAAATATATCTAAATGAACTCTAAATGAAATCTAAATGTATTGATAGATGAATTGCACAATTTACAGTATTATTACAGTAATACGTAGGTATATACAATACACAACAATACGTATAGTGCAAATTGGCAGTAATAAAATACTAATAAATAACTCAGATGAATACTGAAAAAGTGACATGTGAAAAGTGAAAAGTGAAAAGTGAAATTGAAATTTAATTTACAGTGCACAATTAAAGGATTTACAGTGCGTTGACTAAAAAAAAATAATAATAACAGTGCGTTGGCCTCAGGTCACTGAGTCTCCACTATCCCTCTCATGACCCGAGGTAGATGAATTAAAGAGTCTGATGGCCACAGGAAGAAAGGACTTCCTGTGGCGTTCTGTGGTACACCTGGGTGGAATGAGTCTGTTGCTGAAGGTGCTTCTGTATGAGGTCAGCACCTGATGGAGAGGGTGAGAGTTGTTGTCAAGGATACTACGCAGCTTGCGCAGCATCCTCCTCTCAGACACCACCAACAAGGAGTCCAGCTAGACCCCCAGGACAGCGCCAGCCTTCCTGACGATCCTGCTGATCTTGTTGGCTTCTGGTGAAGAGCAACAGACGGAAGCTGGGAACAATGAAATGAAGGATACTTGGAGGACCGAACCAAAGTTGATAAGGGCCCACTGACTTGGCCTGACATCCACTCCATCCCTTCCTCATCCACTCCATCCCTTCCTCATCTACCCCATCCCTTCCTCATCCACTCCATCCCTTCCTCATCTACCCCATCCCTTCCTCATCCACCCCATCCCTTCCACATCCACACCATCGGAGCGCATATTTTCAAAAGCCGGCTTCATTGTGAGCAAGACACGGAGCACACTTCTCCCGGACAACGTAGACAAAGTTAGCTTAAGCCTATATTTATTTATTTGTTTGTTTATTTCATTTATATTTTTTTTTGTTAAAAGAAACAAAAAATATAGTTTCAATTAGTTTTTTAACAAAAGACTGTTTTTACTTATTGTTTGTTTTATAAAGTTATTGTGTTGGTCTTAAAAGTTCATAAGTTGTGTGCTGTTGATGTTATATGCTGTGTTGTGTTGAAATAAATTAACAAAATGTTCAGACAGTCTCCTTATTGATTTTTCCGACACATTCAGAATCATAATTAAATTAC
>JANIIK010002756.1:0-23108 GCA_027704905.1 Muraenolepis orangiensis | reverse complement strand
ACCACCCAGCCCCCAACTGTCCTCACTGTTACCGTCAGGCAGGCCGTACCGCAGTATCAAGTGCTGTAGAAATAGACTCAGAGACAGCTTCCACAGTCAGGCCATCAGGCTGCTGAACAAGGGCCTATAGCATATAGCAATGTATATTTTATTACATTGATTTATATATATATATTGCTCTTTTTTTGTGCTAATATATTGCATTTCATATATGCACTTTTATATTTTTATATATTTAACTTTATACAGTTTGTACTTTTTACTTGTTTTTTTATTCTATTATTTTTATTTTTATAACTGCTGTCTGTCGTCAATTGTTCTATTTGTGTCTTTATTTACCTCAGACATCTCTCCAGTGAGGAGGAGATGGGGCTGGTGGCAGATCACCCTGCCCTACGACCACGTCTTATCCAGGAAAACCTCTGGAATCACATGGGCTATCATGAAAAAGGAAGAACAACCATTGACCAATTCGATACGATCCACTTTCCCTTAGGGTAATTGTTCTCATTGGCTCAGTGTCGCTGCATTTAACTAATGTCATTCTATATGTGACATACAGAGTAAATTGACATGTGACACAGTCAACCACACACTGATAGTATTCATATCTACATACATTCAAGTGCCGTTTGTAGAAAGCAGCACATAAGCCTGGGTCACAACCCAGTGATAAGTCATTAGTCACCTTACCTGAGCTGATGTGTTGGGTCCTCTAGAGGAACTGTCCTCAGTGGTTGAGTGTTGGGTCCACTAGAGGAACTGTCCTCAGTGGTTGATGTGTTGGGTCCACTAGAGGAACTGTCCTCAGTGGTTGATGTGTGGGGTCCACTAGAGCAACTGTCCTCAGTGGTTGATGTGTTGGGTCCACTAGAGGAACTGTCCTCAGTGGTTGATGTGTTGGGTCCACTAGAGGAACTGTCCTCAGTGGTTGATGTGTGGGGTCCACTAGAGGAACTGTCCTCAGTGGTTGATGTGTTGGGTCCACTAGAGGAACTGTTCTCAGTGGTTGATGTGTGGGGTCCACTAGAGGAACTGTCCTCAGTGGTTGATGTGTTGGGTCCACTAGAGGAACTGTCCTCAGTGGTTGATGTGTTGGGTCCACTAGAGGAACTGTCCTCAGTGGTTGATGTGTTGGGTCCACTAGAGGAACTGTCCTCAGTGGTTGATGTGTGGGGTCCACTAGAGCAACTGTCCTCAGTGGTTGATGTGTTGGGTCCACTAGAGGAACTGTCCTCAGTGGTTGATGTGTGGGGTCCACTAGAGCAGGGGTTCCCAACCTTTTTCACCCAGAGCCCCCCCAAATGACTCCTTGCGCCCCCCCCCCCCCCCCCCCCCGGAATTTGTGCACCCCCCCCCCCAAACTTTGAACAGCGTTAATTTGAGTTTCAAAGTCTCAAAAATGCTACAACTACTGTCACAAACTGGATGAATGTAAAGTATTTCGTTAAAGGAGGATGAAAGCGTAATTAAGGAGCACTATTGGAGTCACTTTGATGGGTATTGGACTCGGGATTATTTCATTTGGATGCCCGCTGTATGAATAAATTAAAGGACGGCGCAAATGGAAACAATTCGCAAAGAGATTAAACTGTTTAAAACACATACTCAAAGTAAGCCGGATTTTGCCGATGTGGATTCAAAAATCGTAAATAATCTACAAAATGGAGGATACCGATTTGATCGGAGCAACTGTGACATATAATCCAACTGAAACCGACACCTTACGTGCAGAAGAAACATTTCTATTAAAGAAAAAATGATAAATTTCTGTCTTTTTATGCCTTTATTAGCTACTAACTTGCAATTGTATGCATCATATTTATTTAAAATTTTCGAAGAACAGGACACTTCAAAATAATAGACTATGCCTAATAAAAAGAATCCACTGCAGTAAAAATGTCCTCACCCCGGGTGGTAGTGGTAAGGTTGACTGACATAAGAATGTCCTGCTTCAAATCTTCCCCATCGATATATTGCACATAAACGATGAGCACAGCCTCGTCTGCTACAGTTGTAGTTTCATCAAGTTGTATGGCAAATGGCCCCTTTCCAAGCTTTTCGAGCAGCTGCAGCTCGCAGTTACTTGCCATCTTGTCAATTCTGTCTTTCACCGTATTGTTTGACAGTGGTACAGTTTTTAGCTTCTCCGCCACCTGCGGGCCGCACAGTTTCTCAACCATTTTAATGCAAGCTGGCTTAATGAGCTGCTCGCCAATGTTGTACGGTTTCTTTGCCTTTGCTATTAAAAGTGCACATTCAAAAGAGGCCTCGGTGGCCTTCTGTACATCGCTGCCAGCCCTAACAAACTGTTGTTTCTTTATGAAAAAGTCCCGATCACGCCCGACCGTTTCTGGGTGCATGGTCTGTTGGTGTCTCTTCATTTTGCAGGGTTTCATGCTGTCGTTGGCTAGCTTCTCTCTGCATATCACACACTCTGGGCGGGTTTTGTCCGTTCCCTCCATGAAACCTAAGTTAAGATAGCTCTCTAGGTAGGTCCTCATTTTCTTTTTGATTGCAGATGAGCTGTCATCTCCTTTACGTTTTTCAGACATTTTTAGACAAAATAATCACCTTATGAAGTTGGTCGCTAGCTAGCAAGCACAGCAAACTGTTACTACTACAGAAGCTGACACAGTAACGTCAATGTTGGCGCGAATCGGAGGAGTATCAGATTAATTTGTAGAATTTTTATTAAAATTAATTAATCAATAAATTTCTATATTTTATTGTAATGTAGAGACAAGGCTTTTAGCGACACATGTATTGCGTTACAATTATATGTAAACAACTTTAAAAAAAAAGAAATAAAAAAAATTATTGAAATATGATATTAGGCCTCAAATCATCTGAGGCCTGGCGCTCCCCCTGCGATCTTTGGCGCCCCCCCAAGGGGGGCGCGCCCCCCAGGTTGGGAACCACTGCACTAGAGGAACTGTCCTCAGTGGTTGATGTGTTGGGTCCACTAGAGGAACTGTCCTCTGTGGTTGATGTGTTGGGTCCTCTAGAGGAACTGTCCTCAGTGGTTGATGTGTTGGGTCCACTAGAGGAACTGTCCTCAGTGGTTGATGTGTTGGGTCCACTAGAGGAACTGTCCTCAGTGGTTGATGTGTTGGGTCCTCTAGAGGAACTGTCCTCAGTGGTTGATGTGTTGGGTCCACTAGAGGAACTGTCCTCAGTGGTTGATGTGTTGGGTCCACTAGAGGAACTGTCCTCAGTGGTTGATGTGTTGGGTCCACTAGAGGAACTGTCCTCAGTGGTTGATGTGTTGGGTCCTCTAGAGGAACTGTCCTCAGTGGTTGATGTGTTGGGTCCTCTAGAGGAACTGTCCTCAGTGGTTTCACTCCTGTCTGGACTGACAGGACTGTGAGAGACATCATCAAAACTGGTTTCATGGGAATTTGTGAGATTTATGAGAAAATAAATATCCTTTATTAAATTAAAGGATTATTAAATTGCCTCTGTACAAAATCTCTAGGTCTCTAAGCATGCAACACAAAAATACAAATTGAGACTATTAACACTAAAACACCTCATTTCATAGCATATGCAAATCAATAACTTTCCCTGTAGAATTTCACTGACAGATGATGGTGCAGTGGTCAGTGTACCTGAGATGTGTTGGATGTGTGTTGGACTGTCAGTCATCTTTTTTCCCGAAGAAGTCATATTCACGCATTTGTAAATTGAATCGAGGAGTCAATGGACAGGCTATATATAGATATATATATATATACATATATATATCTACATATATATATATATATATATATATATATATAGTTCTATATATATGTATATATATATGTATATATATATATATATATATATATATATATGTAGATATATATATATATATATAACTATATATATATATATATATCTATATAGAGCTATATAAACACCTGTTCTACCTGGCTTCTGTCACTCTGCTTTCGGGTCCTATACCTCTACCCTGCCCTGAAACATCCTTGGTCGTGTTGGTTTGTTTGAATTTCATTCTCTTGTTGCACACAGGGCATCGTTTTTTCCTCACCAACAATCTCTCCCTCTGGAGCCATCTTATTAGGCGTTTACCACCTCTAGCTGTCTTCTTGTCAATATCGTATTACTGAAACATACAAACAATTTAAAATGTAACAGACGTACGATCAGATGCAGTTGTACCGTTATTTAGTTTTTACTCTTCTAACAAGTCGTTCTAATCATTGACTTTAGATTAGTCTTCACCAGAGTCAGGATAAAGGACACTACTGCTGGTCAGTACGCTGTTGAGTTGGACACTACTAACGTTAAGCGTTTACAGGAGTCACAGCTTTTCCCACTTCTCTCATCCATAACCAAATGTAACGTTAACTTAACCCCACAGAGCATATTCAGTTTGTCACTGGATTCATCTTAAAGAGGGCGGTTGAATGTGTTTACAGTTGCCTGTTATACCTGTTATGCCTGCGAGGTTCCCAACCACCCTGGGCTCCATCTCTTCTCCCCCCTACCGTCCGGTCGTCGGTTCTGCAGCATCCGTACAACGACTACCAGGTTCAAGGATAGTTTGATCCACAGGCAGTGACCTACTGAACTGCTAGGAGTGCTGCCACTATCATAACATTGTCATTAACATTACACTGTCATACTTTGCTGTACTCATTACAGTTACTGCACTGTTCTGCACTGAATTCATGATGCTGCTGCACTACTGGCACTTTAAAATGCTTTTTAAATGCTTTTTTGCAGAATTCAACACACACTCCATCAGTAACTTAGTCATTTTTATTTCCATTTGAATTGTGTACAGTATTGTTACAATACAGTGTAAGTATAGTACATAGTATAGTATATAGTGTTAAATTGTAGTATAAACTCAAACTGCAGGAGGGAATGGGGAGTAAGCATTCAATTCTACTTATTGCAAATGGCAAGTAAAAATCTTGAATCTTGAACCTTGAATGAAGAAGTAGGTAGGGGTCAGAGGTCATTAAGGAGAAGGTAGGGGTAGGGTCATTAAGGAGCAGGTAGGGGTCAGAGGTCATTAAGGAGCAGGTAGGGGTCAGAGGTCATTAAGGAGCAGGTAGGGGTCAGGTCATTAAGGAGAAGGTAGGGGTTAGGGGTCATTAAGGAGCAGGTAGGGTTAGGGGTCATTAAGGAGCAGGTAGGGGTAAGAGGTCATTAGGAAAATGTAGGGGTCAGAGGTTATTAAGGGGCAGGTAGGGGTGAGAGGTCAATAGGGGTCAGGTAGAGGTCAGAGGTCATTAAGGAGCAGGTAGGGGTGAGTAGTCATTCAGGAGCAGGTAGGGGTTAGGGGTCATTAAGGAGCAGGTAGGGGTCATTAAGGAGCAGGTAGGGGTCAGAGGTCATTAAGGAGCAGGTAGGGGTAAGGGGTCATTAAGGAGCAGGTAGGGATCAGAGGTCATTAAGGAGCAGGTAGGGGTAAGGGGTCATTAAGAAGCAGGTAGGGGTTAGAGGTCATTAAGGAGCAGGTAGGGGTCAGAGGTCATTAAGGAGCAGGTAGGGGTTAGAGGTCATTAAGGAGCAGATAGGGGCAAGGGGTCATTAAGGAGCAGGTAGGGGTCAGAGGTCATTAAGGAGCAGGTAGGGATTACAGTTCATTAAGGAGCAGGTAGGGGTCAGAGGTCATTAAGGAGCAGGTAGGGATTATAGTTCATTAAGGAGCAGGTAGGAGTCAGAGGTCATCAAGGAGCAGGTAGGGGTAAGGGGTCATTAAGGAGCAGGTAGGGGTCAGAGGTCATTAAGGAGCAGGTAGGGGTTAGGGGTCATTGAGGAGCAGGTAGGGGTTAGGGCTCATTAAGGAGCAGATAGGGGTTAGGGCTCATTAAGGAGCAGGTAGGGGTCAGAGGTCATTAAGGAGCAGGTAGAGGTCAGAGGTCAAAAATGAGCAGTTAGGGATTACAGGTCATTAAAGAGCAGCTAGAGGTTAGGGGTCATTGAGGAGCAGGTAGGGTTTAGGGCTCATTAAGGAGCAGATAGGGGTTAGAGGTCATTGAGGAGCAGGTAGGGGTTAGGGGTCATTGAGGAGCAGGTAGGGGTCAGGGTTCATTAAGGAGCAGGTAGGGCTCATTAAGGAGCAGGTAGGGGTCAGAGGTCATTGAGGAGCGGGTAGGGGTCAGAAGTCATTAAGAAGCAGGTAGGGCTCATTAAGGAGCAGGTAGGGGTCAGAGGTCATTGAGGAGCGGGTAGGGGTCAGAAGTCATTAAGAAGCAGGTAGGGGTCAGAGGTCATTAAGGAGTAGGTAGGGGTCAGAGGTAATTAAGGAGTGGGTAGGGGTTAGGGCTCATTCAGGAGCAGGTAGGGGTCAGAGGTCATTAAGGAGCAGGTAGAGGTCAGAGGTCAAAAATGAGCAGGTAGGGATAACAGGTCATTAAGGAGCAGGTAGGGGTTAGGGCTCATTAAGGAGCAGATAGGGGTTAGAGGTCATTGAGGAGCAGGTAGGGGTTAGGGGTCATTGAGGAGCAGGTAGGGGTCAGGGTTCATTAAGGAGCAGGTAGGGCTCATTAAGGAGCAGGTAGGGGTCAGAGGTTATTGAGGAGCGGGTAGGGGTCAGAAGTCATTAAGAAGCAGGTAGGGGTCAGAGGTCATTAAGGAGTAGGTAGGGGTCAGAGGTAATTAAAGAGCGGGTAGGGGTTAGGGCTCATTCAGGAGCAGGTAGGGGTCAGAGGTCATTAAGGAGCAGGTAGAGGTCAGAGGTCAAAAATGAGCAGGTAGGGATAACAGGTCATTAAGGAGCAGGTAGAGGTTAGGGGTCATTAAAGAGCAGGTAGGGGTCAGAGGTCATTAAGGAGCAGGTAGGGGTCAGGTCATTGAGGAGAAGGTAGAGGTCAGAAGTCATTAAGAAGCAGGTAGGGGTCAGAGGTCATTAAGGAGCAGGTAGGGGTCAGAGGTCATTGAGGAGCAGGTAGGGGTCAGAGGTCATTAAGGAGCAGGTAGGGGTCAGAGGTCATTGAGGAGCAGGTAGGGGTTAGGGGTCATTGAGGAGCAGGTAGGGGTCAGGGTTCATTAAGGAGCAGGTAGGGCTCATTAAGGAGCAGGTAGGGGTCAGAGGTCATTGAGGAGCGGGTAGGGGTCAGAAGTCATTAAGAAGCAGGTAGGGCTCATTAAGGAGCAGGTAGGGGTCAGAGGTCATTGAGGAGCGGGTAGGGGTCAGAAGTCATTAAGAAGCAGGTAGGGGTCAGAGGTCGTTAAGGAGTAGGTAGGGGTCAGAGGTAATTAAGGAGTGGGTAGGGGTTAGGGCTCATTCAGGAGCAGGTAGGGGTCAGAGGTCATTAAGGAGCAGGTAGAGGTCAGAGGTCAAAAATGAGCAGGTAGGGATAACAGGTCATTAAGGAGCAGGTAGGGGTTAGGGCTCATTAAGGAGCAGATAGGGGTTAGAGGTCATTGAGGAGCAGGTAGGGGTTAGGGGTCATTGAGGAGCAGGTAGGGGTCAGGGTTCATTAAGGAGCAGGTAGGGCTCATTAAGGAGCAGGTAGGGGTCAGAGGTCATTGAGGAGCGGGTAGGGGTCAGAAGTCATTAAGAAGCAGGTAGGGGTCAGAGGTCATTAAGGAGTAGGTAGGGGTCAGAGGTAATTAAGGAGCGGGTAGGGGTTAGGGCTCATTCAGGAGCAGGTAGGGGTCAGAAGTCATTAAGAAGCAGGTAGGGGTCAGAGGTCATTAAGGAGTAGGTAGGGGTCAGAGGTAATTAAAGAGCGGGTAGGGGTTAGGGCTCATTCAGGAGCAGGTAGGGGTCAGAGGTCATTAAGGAGCAGGTAGAGGTCAGAGGTAAAAAATGAGCAGGTAGGGATAACAGGTCATTAAGGAGCAGGTAGAGGTTAGGGGTCATTAAAGAGCAGGTAGGGGTCAGAGGTCATTAAGGAGCAGGTAGGGGTCAGGTCATTGAGGAGAAGGTAGAGGTCAGAAGTCATTAAGAAGCAGGTAGGGGTCAGAGGTCATTAAGGAGCAGGTAGGGGTCAGAGGTCATTGAGGAGCAGGTAGGGGTCAGAGGTCATTAAGGAGCAGGTAGGGGTCAGAGGTCATTGAGGAGCAGGTAGGGGTTAGGGGTCATTGAGGAGCAGGTAGGGGTCAGGGTTCATTAAGGAGCAGGTAGGGCTCATTAAGGAGCAGGTAGGGGTCAGAGGTCATTGAGGAGCGGGTAGGGGTCAGAAGTCATTAAGAAGCAGGTAGGGCTCATTAAGGAGCAGGTAGGGGTCAGAGGTCATTGAGGTCAATATATATATATAGATATAGATCTATAACTGTTATTCATTACTAGTTATTAAAAGCCCCTCCCATTGATCCATATTTAGATTAAAAAGAAACACACTTTGAACACTTTGAAGCAACAGAGAGACACAGAATGAGTTTCCAACAGAAGCTATGTCATATACCGTATTGACCCGAATATAAGACGACCCCTCTTTTTCAAGACTCATTTTTGGAAAAAAAAATATATTATTTTTTTTGAAGACCAAATCTTTTTTTTATAAAGAAAATCTTTTTTTTGGAAAATAATGATAACACACATCACACATTGTGTTAAAATTTGCCTAACTTGACAAACAAAAACAAAACAGGCTAGATAGATTGCAATGAAACAGTAGTGCAATAAAACGGTAGAGCAATGAAACAGAACATCAGTCTATTGGTCACATCAAGTCTTCTCATTCAGCTCGTCTTCTACGTCGCTGGTTGTTCCTCTCACTCCCGCTATCGTCACTCACGGTGTCTGCTTCCCCGTCTCCTCCCACATCACGTCATCCTCGCTGCCATCCATGGCATACGCAGCATTTCTTAAACCCATTAATGCTTTCTGGGGAAACGTCAGCCCATGCTTGCAAGATCCATTCACAGAGCAAACGTACTGCAGGCTTTTGGATTTTTCCAGACGGTGTCAGTGCGTGATTAGCAGCCAGGAGCCACTCTGTGGATCTCTTGCGCAGATTAACCTTGAATGGTTTGTTAACGACCACATCCAACACCTGCAGCTGGCTTGTCATTCCGCCCGGTATGATCACTAGGTGACTAGGTTTTGACTGGCTCAGTCAAGTGTCCACGGAAAGCATCCAGAATCAACATGTTCCTCTGCTTTCTGAGTCCCCCACGCCGTCTGCCCCACACCACCTTGAGCCAGTCCACCACAAGCTCCGTCTCCATCCAGCCCTTTGCCTGGGCACCTACCATAATCCCCCACGTACGGGGGAAGTTGTGTCCCATCTGCGAGGCGCGTTAACATGACCGTTACTCGGCTCTTCTCGTTTCCAGTAGATCAGTAGATCACTGATTTGTCGCCTTTCTTATGCACAGTGACAGATGGCATGTCAAAATACACAGGCGTTTGATCCACATTGCCCATCTGATCAAGGGGGTATGAGTGCTTCTTCCTTAACTTGATCACATATCGCTGATAAGACAGTAGCTTCTCTCTGAAGTCTGAGGGCAGGCGCTGGGCTTGTCCTGCGTCGCAATGACAGGTGTTTGATGTCTCTGCTTCGTTTATCACCATTATCTTAAAATTGGCATCGTAACTTCGTCTCTTCTGTTTATTAACTTGCCCTACTTTTGAGCCACTTTTTTCAAGTTGGTCGCTGTCTCTCCATTTCTAACTCTCCAGGTAACTATTTTTATGTACTGTTACTTTAAGACTTGAGTTACTTTAAGTGTCGCGCGGTGTCTCGGAACACTCGTTTGGCGCGATCTGTTGTTGCGCAGTTACATGTGCAATTACGGTACATCGAAAAGTCTAAACCCCGATTATAAGACGACCCCTCTTTTTTTGATTTTTTTCTAGGAAAAAAAACCCGTCTTATATTCGGGTCAATACGGTATATGTCCATAACTTGATTCATAACACAGGACCACTTACTGAACCACTGACTGTAGGGCCGTGTCCCGTCTAATCTCTAGTGTCCTGCTCTTCTTCTACTTGTTTCAAGGCCTCTGAGTAAGAGCCATTTGGACCACTACAATGGGGAAGTAGAGCCGTCTGCAGAAGTGTCTGAATGTGACCTTTAACCTCCAGTCCAGTGCATCTCCACGAGGCGTGGTGGAGGTAGGAGGAACTCAGGGCTCCACTCAGCATGAAGGCTCTGCTCCTTGGATGTACTGAGGGGGGACACGGGGGGTAGACTGATCCTCACTAGGTCCCTCTTTGATATCTATATATACACACCTGCAGCCATGGTGCTAGATCTATGTTTATATATAGATATAGATATATATCTCTACATACAGTTTATCTCTCTCTATACATCTACATATATTTATTTGTAATTGTGTGTGATTTCTTATTAGAGAACAGACAGTCTCTGTCTATCTTTCTATCTATAGATAGATTTGATCTATCTATAGATAGATAGATAGATATTTAGATCTAAATATATATAGATCTATGGATCTATATGTAATTCTATATATCTATATATGAACTTGTAACTGCTTGTGATTTCTAATAAGAGGAGGACAGATCTCTCTGGGGTCTCTAGAACATTCTTTATTTCATGATGATCTCCAAAAAACAAAAATACATCAAACACACAACCACACACACAGTGAGACAATGGTGAGTGTGTGTGTGTGTGTGTGTGTGACACACAGAAAGATAAAGTGTTACTTTCAAGAATATTGTGAAAATAAGTGATATATTGAGAATATGAGTGACAGATGTATACATATATATATATACATATATACACAAATATCTATCTATAGATCTATATGAGTCATACATGGACAAGAGCGTAGTACATTATTTGCTGCAAACAAACAAACAGTTAAAGTGAATTCCCCCGCATCTCTCCAGCATCTTTAGAACAAAAAACATATATTCCTTCATGCCTTCTTCCAAGCCTTCTCCTCTCTCAGGGGTCCGCATCCGGTCCACATCCCGCCCACATCCGGTACACATCCCACCCACATCCGGTACACATCCCGCCCACATCCGGTACACATCCCGCCCACATCAAGTCCAAATCCCGCCCACATCTGTTCCAAATCCCGCCCACATCCGGTTCAAATCCCACCCACATCCAGTAAACATCCCGCCCACATCCGGTACACATCCCGCCCACATCCGGTTCAAATCCCACCCACATCCAGTAAACATCCCGCCCACATCCGGTACACATCCCGCCCACATCCTGTCCAAATCCCACCCACATCCGGTCAATATCCCGCCCACATCCGGTACACATCCTGCCCATATCCGGTACAAATCCCACCCATATCCGGTCCAAATCCCGCCCACATAAGAGACATCCGTATTTCTATGTGTGTGTGTGTGTGTGTGTGTGTGTATTTCTATGTGTGTGTGCGTGTGTGAGTGTGTGTATTTCTATGTGTGTGTGTGAGGGTGAGTGTGTATTTCTATGTGAGTGTGTGAGGGTGTATTTCTTTGTGTGTGTGTGTGAGTGTGTATTTCTATGTGTGTGTGTGTATTTCTATGTGTGTGTGTGTGTGTATTTCTATGTGTGTGTGTGTGTGTATTTCTGTGTGTGTTGCTACAAGCGACACAGAGACACTGAGGAACCTTCTCCCCATAACCCAAACCCAGGGAGGAGGTCCTCCTGGGTGAATGTGGACTGGAAGGTGTGGATGAGTGTCAGTGTGTCTGAGGACCCTCCTCCATCTGGGGACACTCTGTAGAAGGAGAGAGAGCCAGCAGGTCGGTCCACATACACTCCTACTCTGTTAGAGGGGAGGAGATCTATGGCTGTTTCACTACCGTTGTACCAGACAGAGTAACCATCATCAAGACAATCAAGACTCCAGGACTTGTTGTTCCTTCCAAGCCTGCTGTCATCACCCCCTCCTCTCCTAGTGATTCCTCTGTATGTCACTCCTATACCAACATCTCCTCCTTTCCTCTCCATCTCCACCTCCCAGTAACAGCGGTCAGTCAGACCCTCTCTACACAACACCTGGACAAAGGAGTTAAATCTCTCCAGGTGATGAGGATACTTCCTCTCTCCATCCCACGTCACCTTCCTGTTGTCCTCAGACAGAGAGAGGTTACTGTTGGCTGTGTTTGGGTCCAGTGTGAGTTCACACTCATCTGATGGGAGAGAAGGAAAGACATGATGAGTCTACACAGAAACACTACATATCAAATACACATACAAGTATCATGAATAGATGTATTATTATATATTAATATACAGTATCAGCTACTACTTTGTTTTTCCATCCAACGCCCCCCCCCCCCCCCCCCGTGGGTGACTTGCGGCCCCTCCCCTACGCCACTGTGTGTGAGTTAGTGATGTGTCGGTCGTGAACGAGCCGGCTCTTTGTAGTGAACGGGAGCCGGCTCTTTTTAGTGAACGACGGGAGTCGGCTCTTTGTAGTGAACGGCGGGAGTCGGCTCTTTTTAGTGAACGGGAGCCGGCTCTTTGTAGTGAACGACGGGAGCCAGCTCTTTGTAGGGAACGGCGGGAGCCGGCTCTTTGTAGTGAACGACGGGAGCCGGCTCTTTTTAGTGAACGGGAGCCGGCTCTTTTTAGTGAACGAGAGCCGGCTCTTTTTAGTGAACGAGAGTCGGCTCTTTTTAGTGAACGACGGGAGCCGGCTCTTTTTAGTGAACGAGAGCCGGCTCTTTTTAGTGAACGAGAGCCGGCTCTTTTTAGTGAACGGGAGCCGGCTCGCACCGCCAACGAGCCGTTATTGATTAGTTGCGGGTGCTCCGCGTACTGCAGTGACTGGATGTCACTGTCATGACTGCATGTCATGCTGTGCATCACGTGAGGAGCAGTGGCGTAGCGCAATATTTGGGGGCTCCCCCGCAGGTCGGACCATGGGGCCCCGCCCCCTCCCTAAATCAATAAGAGTGACATGGGACAGACATCGCGCCCACTTTTTTAAATGTTAATTTTTTCAGGCATCTTTAGTAACCAGTAGAGGTCAGTAGGAGCTCATGTGTTCACTGTTGTACGGGGTTGTTGCGATCGTGAAGTCCAACGGGGGGGGGGGGGGGCTGCAGTGTACTAGGCATATGGGTACTCGGAAAAGCATATTATGTTGCGCAAATTATTTTAAAATCATATTTTACACATATTTCTGGGTGCATTCCATATTTTAAACACACACATATTGACAATTTATATATATATATTTTTTATTATTTTAATTTTTTTATATTTTGTTTGTGCGTGTGCGTGTATATTTTGTTTGTGCGCCCCCTATGGGCCAGCCGCCACTGCTGATAGCTGAACAGAGGGAGGGGTGACACTTCACACGGTGAAGGGTCCGTTTGCGCCGCGCTAATAAGATGACTGAAAGTAGGAAAAGAAGCAGCATTTGGCTGCATTTTAACAATTGTGCAAACACAAAGGCAGAATGCAGCATTGTCAACATGAAGCTCTCATATAGAGCAGCTCCACAAACCACCTCCACAGGCTCTTGAGAACTGAGCATCCAACAGTTCAGTTGGAAGTCAAAAGGCAGACTGCCTGCTTCTGCCAGTGGTCTACTCCACCTGTTGCTGCTGCAGCTACAGGATCTACCCCCCATGCGTCAGGTACCCAAACACCAACAGCTACACAGACCTCAATAAGACAATGGATATCAAAGGCAATGAATGACCCCAGCTAGACACAACGTAGTGGATGAAGAATTGGCCAAAATTATTGCAAGTGATTTCCAACCATTTTCCATCGTGGAGGACAAGGGATTCCTTCACACAGGCTCTCAATCCAATGTATGTTCTGAAACAGGGCAGATAATAACCGAGAGAAGAAACCGGATCAACCCTCTAAGCTGAGGCACTTGGTCTTCCTCAATGCCAAACTGCCCTGAAAAGAAGAACAGGTTACCGTTTGATAGTTGACCGTGGGAAGTTCATTAGCGACTGTTTGATTCTGACGTTTTGCACATTACAATACATTTATTTTTATTTTTATTTTTTATGATAGAGACTGTTATTTGCTGCAGTTTTGAGCATTGCAATATATTTATTTTCATTATGTTATTTATTTATGATCATTTATATTTTTGTTAGGGCTTTTTGTTTAAATAAAAATGTCAAATATACAAAAATACAGTAGCTGTCCTTATTTTAAATGTCTATGCTTAAGTTGTTCTAGGTGTTGCTATCTGCTGTGTGTAGCCTGGTTCTACAAGCAGGTCAGGTCATTCATTGGGTGCTATCAGAGGTACAAGGGTGTGGAAATGCAATGAAAACAATTGGCCACAGCTAATCATTTATATTAAAATGTTTTACTTTTGAATACTTCAGTACAAAGGATGTATTGAATAATTTAAGTGATATATGTATACACATATAAATAATTAGTCAAAATAGGGCTCAATTTGATTGAATTATATAAGGTATATGTGGTAAAATAGAAGAGCCGTTTTGGAGCCGAAATAGCCGGCTCTTCTTGGTGAGCCGAGCCAAATGAGCCGGCTCACTCAAAAGAGCCGGAATTCCCATCACTAGTGTGAGTGGTGTCAGTATGAGAGCATGACAGCGCGTCTAATTGTGATGCGGCCCAAGAGCCTATCACTAAAATGCCTGCGATGCAGTGAACCAATCACCTTCGAGGGGGGAAAACCCTATCAAGCACTATCTGAGTTGACCATCTGAGTTCAAACCTAAAATGGCAGGGAAAAAATGCACAGCTAGGCGAAAATATGAAGACGACCATAGGACGTTTTTAGTAGAGTGGGAGAGTTCATCTTTTTTGATAGAACGCAATTGCAAGCCATTTTGCCTTCTATGCCAGACGTCATTAGCCCATTTCAAGGCTTCACATCTTCAGCGCCATTTCCCCTCACTCCATGCTCACTCCATCCACCAGGAATTCCCTAAAGGTGTTGAACATCACAAGCAGAAGTTAAACACCTTGAAAAGTCAGGCGGAAAAGCAGACACAGTTTTTCCAAAAAATAAGGAAGCACTCAGAGACTGTAACGCTTGCATCATATCAAGTTGCTTGGAACAAAGCACGAGCTAAAAAGCCCTACAATGAAGGGGAGTTTGTTAAAACATGCCTCAGTGACGTGGTTGAAATCTTGTTTCCAGAAAACCAAAAACTGAAACAAGGTGGAGGATTGTTCAAGGCAAGGAATGTCAGAAGTCCCACTCATTTCATTTAAAGAAACAACATGCGTAGGAAGATAAAAAACTTGTTCACATTTAGTTTACTGAGAGTTTGTGTGAGAGTGCACACAATGTTCATTGTTGATAATAACTGGCCTCTGAATACTAGTAGGAGAGGTTTAATTCAATTTCTGTCAATATTATGGTGTGTGACATTTACAATAAATCGGTCAGAGCAGAGCTATGTGTGTCTGTCTGTGTGAGGGTGTGTGTGTCTTTGGGAGGGAGGATCTTGAGTGTGTGTAAAGTTCTAGATGTTCATTTAGTCTGTGTGAGAGAGAGAGGGGAGGAAGAGAGTGAGGGAGCACAGAGAAAGGCTGAGAACAGAAGAGAGAAGGAGAGGGGGGGCCATCTGTGACTGTGTGTATGATGTGGCTCTTTTTACAGTAACATAGAAACATGTTTGGCTCTTAACCTCTGACTGGTTGGCCACCCCTGATGTATGTTATCAATATATTGATATATTGATAACATACATGATGTCCACCATCATGTTGATTCCCAGTAAGACGTCACCTCCTGCTGTGTGGATGGACTTTCAATCTGAGGAGTTAGTGTGTTGTTGTGATGACTCAAACTAAACAGACACTTACAATTCTTTAGAGTCGACCTCAGGACAGGCAGCTTCTCCATCTCCATGTCCAGCGTCTCCTTCAGCTGATCCAGGGATCTCCTCAAGGTCCCTGCGTATGACGGAGGAGGGACCTCCACCCTGGTCCAGTCCCTGGTGTGTGGAGGATTCTTCAGGGATCTGAAGCTCTGGAGGAAGTGGAGGTGGTCTTCAGTGTGTGAGAGCTGCTTCACCTCTGAGCTCCTATTGGTCAGATCTTTAACTTCCCGCTCCAGCTCTTTGATGAGGTCTTCAGCTTGTCTCTCTATGGATTTCAGTTTCTCTTGAACCGCTTGGTTGAGATCGTCCCGACACTTTTCAATGCAGCGCATCAGAGCGGCGAGGACCTGCTCACCGTCGGCTAGCTCTCGGTCTGCGTCTGCTCTGCTGAGCTTCACTGCGTCTATGATCTCCTGAATCTTTCTTTTTCTCTCCTGGATCATCTGCTGAACATCAGACTCTATCTTCCCCAGCTGGGCCTTCTTCAGCTCATATTCCTTCTTCAGAGGTACAACAGGATGGGACTTGTGGTCCGTCTCTGTACAGAACTGACACACACACACCTGTTCAGTCTGGCAGAAGAGCTCCAGAAGTTGATAATTGTGTTTCTTACACATCCGCTCTTCCAGACGGTCCTGAGGCTCCACCAGCTTATGTTTCTTCAGGCCTGCGACTCTCTGATGTGGCTCCAGGTGGGAGTGGCAGAAGGACATAAGACACACTAGGCAGGACTTGACAGCCTTCAGCTTGGTCCCGGTACAGACGTCACAGGGAACTTCTCCTGGTTCAACGCAAGGCTGCTCTTTGACCGGTACGGACCGTCTAAACTGATCAACCATCTCTGATAAGAGGGTATTGACCCGTAGATAGGGTCTTGTGTGGAACAGCTCGTTGCAAACAGGACATTTGAACTGGACCTTGTCCTCCCAGAACGTGGTGATACAGGCTCTACAGAAGTTATGTCCACATGGTGTGAAAACTGGACTCTTGAACACATCCAGACAGACGGAACAGGAAAAGTTCTCCTCAGACCAGGAAGTGTTAGTAGAGGCCATTCCTAGAACACATTGTTGAATCAAATTAAAAAACGATGACATTCTTTTTAAAACGTATTACAATGGTTCTATTTGTACATATATATGAGTGATGGAGTAGCGTAGGGCTTGATATAAACATATAATACACATCTAATACTACATGAACTTAACACTGGTCCACCATCAAAGTGTCTCACCTTAGAACGCTGTCCACCGCTTAGTTGGACAAAGGAACTGTCTGTCTCCACGTCGAGTCACAAAGAGAGGAACTGTCTGTCTCCACGTCGAGTCACAAAGAGAGGAACTGTCTGTCTCCACGTCGAGTCACAAAGAGAGGGACTGTCTGTCTGCACGTCGCGCCTTGCTGCTTTGGTTTCGTTGAGTTCTGTTTCCTCAAAAGTGACTCATCATCTCGCCCCGCCCCCCCTCGCGCCCCCCCCTCGCGGAGAGAGAGAGAGAGAGAGAGAGAGAGAGAGAGGAGTAATGAGTGACTCATCTTTCCCTCTACTCCCACACACACACACACACCCTGAACACTCTCTCTCCTCCTGTCCTTACTCCTCTCTCTCTCTCTCTCTCTCTCTCTCTCTCTCTCTCTCTCTCTCTCTCTCTCTCTCTCTCTCTCTCTCTCTCTCTCTCTCTCTCTCTCTCTCCTCCTGTCCTTACTCCTCTCTCTCTCTCTCTCTCTCTCTCTCTCTCTCTCTCTCTCTCTCTCTCTCTCTCTCTCTCTCTCTCTCTCTCTCTCTCTCTCTCTCTCTCTCTCTCTCTCTCTCTCTCTCTCTCTCTCTCTCTCTCTCAGCTGTTGTTCCATGACTCACGCAGTCATGAACTATAATAACCTTATTAAAATATGAACCATAGACAGAGAGCTCTGAGGACCAGAAGCTCAGACACACACAGTCTCTGACCGTACTTTGATTCATTTTCAATAAAATCTGAATTGTACAATATTGTAACATGATGTCATTTATTATTCAGAAGCAAACACTTTAATCAATATAGACTATTGATTACTGACTGCAACTGTTGAGAAGTTTCTCTAAAATGGTTCACAGTCTTGTTGGGTTGGATTCTTCTTGTGTTGTTTCCTGGTTCGTATTTCAGGTTACACCCTTTACTGGTAGACACACACACACACACACACACACACACACACACACACACACACACACACACACACACACACACACACACACACACACACACATGCACACACACACACACACACACACGCACACACACACATGGCCCCAGACAGGCCTGTTTAGTGTACTTTATTAGTCTTTATTAGGTCCCCAAGCCCCTTAGTCCTGGAGGGAGACCCATGCTGGGCCAGGACCCAGCCTTACAGGGAGGTCCCCAAGCCCGGGTCCAGCAGGGGGACCCGGGTCCAGCATGGGAACCTGGGTCCAATAGGGGGACCCGGGTCCAGTAGTGGGACCCGGGTCCAGCAGGGGGACCCGGGTCCAGCAGGGGGACCCGGGTCCAGTAGTGGGACCTGGGTCCAGCAGGGGGAACCGGGGGTCCAGCAGGGGGACCTGGGGGGTCCAGCAGGTGGATCTGGGGGGTCAAGCAAGGGGACCTGGGTCTAGTAGGGGGACCCGGGTCCAGCAGGGGGACCCGGGTCCAGTAGTGGGACCGGGGTCCAGCAGGGGGACCCGGGTCCAGTAGTGGGAACCGGGTCCAGCAGGGGGACCTGGGTCCAGCAGGGGGACCTGACACCAGCAGGGGGACCCGGGTCCAGCAGGGGGACCCGGGTCCAGTAGTGGGACCTGGGTCCAGCAGGGGGACCCGGGTTCAGCAGGGGGACTTGGAGGGTCCAGCAGGGGGGCATGGGACGAGCAGGGGGACCTGGGTCTAGCAGGGGGACCTGGGTCCAGCAGGCGGACCCGGGTCCAGCAGGGGGACTCGGGTCCAGCAGGGGGAACCGGGTCCAGCAGGGGGATCTGGGTCCAGTAGTGGGACCCGGGTCCAGTAGTGGGACCTGGGTCCAGCAGGGGGACCCGGGTCCAGTAGTGGGACCCGGGTCCAGCAGGGGGACCCGGGTCCAGCAGGGGAACCTTGGACCAGCAGGGGGACCTGGGTCCAGCAGTGGGACCCGGGTCCATCAGGGGGACCTGGAGGGTCCAGCAGGCGGACCCGGGTCCAGCAGGGGGACCCGGGTCCAGCAGGGGGATCCGGGTCTAGCAGGGGGACCCGGGTCCAGCAGGGGGACCTGGGTCCAGCAGGGGAACCTTGGACCAGCAAGGGGACCTGGGTCCAACAGGGGGACCCGGGGGTCCAGCAGGGGGACCTGGGTCCAGCAGGGGGACCTGGACCAGCAGGGGGACCAGCTCCTCGGCCCGCTCCTCAGGCCCGCTCCTCAGGCCCGCTCCACGGCCTGCTCCTCCGGCCCGCTCCTCAGGCCTGCTCCTCGGCCTGCTCCTCGGCCTGCTCCTCGGCCCGCTCCTCGGCCCGCTCCTCAGGCCCGCTCCTCTGGCCCGCTCCTCAGGCCTGCTCCTCGGCCTGCTCCTCGGCCCGCTCCTCCGGCCCGCTCCTCGGCCCGCTCCTCAGGCCTGCTCCTCGGCCTGCTCCTCGGTCCGCTCCTCGGCCCGCTCCTCAGGCCCGCTCCTCAGGCCCGCTCCTCGGCCCGCTCCTCCGGCCCGCTCCTCAGGCCTGCTCCTCGGCCCGCTCCTCAGGCCCCCTCCTCGTCCCGCACCTCGTTCCGCTCCTCAGGCCCGCTCCTTAGGCCCGCTCCTCGTCCCGCTCCTCAGGCCCGCTCCTCGTCCCGCTCCTCGTCCCGCTCCTCAGGCCCGCTCCTCAGGCCCGCTCCTCAGTCCCAATCCTCAGGCCCGCTCCTCGGCCCGCTCCTCAGGCCCGCTCTTCGGCCCGCTCCTCGGCCCGCTCCTCAGGCCCGCTCCTCAGGCCCGCTCCTCGGCCCGCTCCTCAGGCCCGTTCCTCAGGCCCGCTCCTCGGCCCGCTCCTCGGCCCGCTCCTCGGCCCGTTCCTCAGGCTCGCTCCTCAGGCCCGCTCCTCGGCCCGCTCCTCAGGCCCGCTCCTCAGGCCCGCTCCTCAGGCCCGCTCCTCAGGCCCGCTCCTCGGCCCGTTCCTCGGATAAAGAGGGTGTGAGACAGGGAGAGAGTGTGTGAGACAGAGAGAGGGTGTGGGACAGACAGAGAAAGGGTGTGAGACAGAGAGAGATTATATAAGACAGAGAGAGTGGGTGTGAGACAGAGAGAGAGGGTGTGAGACAGAGAGAGAGAGGGTGTGAGACAGAGAGAGGGTGTGGGACAGACAGAGAAAGGGTGTGAGACAGAGAGAGATTATATAAGACAGAGAGAGTGGGTGTGAGACAGAGAGAGAGGGTGTGAGACAGAGAGAGAGAGGGTGTGAGACAGAGAGAGAGGGTGTGAGACAGAGAGAGGGTGTGGGACAGAGAGAAAGAGGGTGTGAGACAGAGAGAGAGAGGGTGTGAGACAGAGAGAGAGTGTGTGGGAGAGAGAAAGAGGGTGTGAGACAGAGAGAGAGAGGGTGTGAGACAGAGAGAGAGGGTGTGGGAGAGAGAAAGAGGGTGTGAGACAGAGAGAGAGAGGGTGTGAGACAGAGAGAGAGGGTGTAAGACATAGAGAGAGAGGATGTGAGACAGAGAGAGAGATGATGTAAGACAGAAGAGAGGGTGTGAGACAGAGAGAGGGTGTAAGACAGAGAGAGAGGGTGTGAGACAGAGGGAGGGTGTAAGACATAGAGAGAGAGGGTGTGAGACAGAGGGAGGGTGTGAGACAGAGAGAGAGAGGGTATGAGACACAGAGAGAGGGTGTAAGACATAGAGAGAGAGGGTGTGAGACACAGAGAGAGGGTGTGAGACAGAGAGAGGGTGTGAGACAGAGAGAAGGTGTGAGACAGAGAGAGGGTGTGAGACACAGAGAAAGGGTGTGAGACAGAGAGAGATTATATAAGACAGAGAGAGAGGGTGTGAGACAAAGAGAGAGAGGGTTTGAGACAGAGAGAGGGGGTGCTAGACAGAGAGAGAGGGTGTGAAACAGAGGGAGAGGGAGGGTTTGGGACAGAAAGAGGGTATGAGACACAGAGAGAGGGTGTGAGACAGAGAGAGAGGGTGTGAGACAGAGAGAGGGGGTGTCAGACAGAGAGAGAGAGGGTGTGAGACAGAGAGAGGGTGTGAGACAGAGAAAGAGGGTGTGATACAGAGAGATGTGTGGGACAGACAGAGATAGAGGGTGTGAGACAGAGAGAGAGAGATGGTGTGAGACAAATAGAGAGGGTGTGAGACAGAGAGAGCAGGTGTGAGACAGAGAGAGAGGGTGTGAGACAGAGACAGAGATGATGTGAGACAAATAGAGTGGGTGTGAGACAGAGAGAGAGTGTGAGACAGAGAGAGTGGGTGTGAGACAGAGAGAGGTTATATATTTTTTAATCCAAGGTAAAGCACATAAATGAGTCACGAATGCCAACCGCTGTTTTAGTTTGCCGCTCTGTGATGAGTGATGAGAGTATTATGAGGCTATCGGTAGCCTTCTCCTCCTCCTCTTCATGTACCGCACGCACGCGGGTGACTTATGAACGGCTCTGATCGTCTCACCCCCTCCCTCTCAGTCTCACCCCCTTTCCTCTCCCTCTCCCTGTTCAGCAACACAGAGCCTCTGCTTCCTCACCTTCTTCAGGCTCTAAGCTCCGTTTAAAATGTTCCGTTAGTCTCCCACGGCTGTGAGACCGGCCCCTTCAGCTCTCTGCTCCCCGCCTTCCACAGAGTCTGAGCCATGAACCCAGATCCCTGTTCCCTTCAAGTGAGCGTCTTCATGTGGGAATGGCTTTAAGACTACATTTATAACTCCAATGTGTTGCATATCATACCTGTAAACCTGCAGAGCCTATGAGAAAAATCATTATGCAACAGTGTGCATGTGCAGTGTGCATGTGCAGTGTGCAGTGTGCATGTGCAGTGTGCATGTGCAGTGTGCATGTGCAGTGTGCATGTGCAGTGAGCATGTCCAGTGAGCATGTGCAGTGTGCATATGCAGTGTGCATGTGCAGTGTGCATGTGCAGTGTGCATGTGCAGTGTGCATGTGCAGTGTGCATGTGCAGTGTGCATGTGCAGTGAGCATGTCCAGTGTGCATGTCCAGTGTGCATATGCAGTGTGCATGTGCAGTGTGCATGTGCAGTGTGCATGTGCAGTGTGCATGTCCAGTGAGCATGTGCAGTGTGCATATGCAGTGTGCATGTGCAGTGTGCATGTGCAGTGTGCATGTGCAGTGTGCATGTGCAGTGTGCATGTGCAGTGAGCATGTCCAGTGAGCATGTGCAGTGTGCATATGCAGTGTGCATGTCCAGTGTGCATGTCCAGTGAGCATGTCCAGTGTGCATGTCCAGTGTGCATGTCCAGTGTGCAGTGTGCATGTGCAGTGTGCAGTGTGCATGTCCAGTGAGCATGTCCAGTGTGCATGTCCAGTGTGAATGTCCAGTGTGAATGTCCAGTGTGCAGTGTGCATGTGCAGTGTGCATGTCCAGTGAGCATGTGCAGTGTGCATGTGCAGTGTGCATGTGCAGTGTGCATGTGCAGTGTGCATGTGCAGTGTGCATATCCAGTGTGCATGTGCAGTGTGCATGTCCAGTGAGCATGTCCAGTGTGCATGTCCAGTGTGCATGTCCAGTGTGCATATGCAGTGTGCATGTGCAGTGTGCATGTCCAGTGAGCATGTGCAGTGTGCATATGCAGTGTGCATGTGCAGTGTGCATGTGCAGTGTGCATGTGCAGTGTGCATGTGCAGTGTGCATGTGCAGTGAGCATGTCCAGTGAGCATGTGCAGTGTGCATATGCAGTGTGCATGTCCAGTGTGCATGTCCAGTGAGCATGTCCAGTGTGCATGTCCAGTGTGCATGTCCAGTGTGCAGTGTGCATGTGCAGTGTGCAGTGTGCATGTCCAGTGAGCATGTCCAGTGTGCATGTCCAGTGTGAATGTCCAGTGTGAATGTCCAGTGTGCAGTGTGCATGTGCAGTGTGCATGTCCAGTGAGCATGTGCAGTGTGCATGTGCAGTGTGCATGTGCAGTGTGCATGTGCAGTGTGCATGTGCAGTGTGCATATCCAGTGTGCATGTGCAGTGTGCATGTCCAGTGAGCATGTCCAGTGTGCATGTCCAGTGTGCATGTCCAGTGTGCAGTGTGCATGTGCAGTGTGCATGTGCAGTGTGCATGTGCATGTCCAGTGAGCATGTCCAGTGTGCATGTCCAGTGTGCATGTCCAGTGTGCATGTCCAGTGTGCATGTGCATGTGCAGTGTGCATGTCCAGTGAGCATGTGCAGTGTGCATGTGCAGTGTGCATGTGCAGTGTGCATATGCAGTGTGCATGTGCAGTGTGCATGTGCAGTGTGCATGTCCAGTGTGCAT
>JANIIK010002755.1:0-18289 GCA_027704905.1 Muraenolepis orangiensis | reverse complement strand
GTCATTAACATTACACTATCATAACATGTCATTAACATTACACTGTCATAACATTGTCAATAATATTACACTATAATAACATGTCATTAACATTACACTATAATAACATGTCATTAACATTACACTATCATAACATGTCATTAACATTACACTATCATAACATGTCATTAACATTACACTATCATAACATGTCATTAACATTACACGATCATAACATGTCATTAACATTACACTATCATAACATTGTCATTAACATGACACTATCGTAACATTGTCATTAACATGACACTATCATAACATTACACGATCATAACATTGTCATTAACATTACACCTATCATAACATGTCATTAACATTACACTGTCATAACATGTCATTAACATTACACGATAATAACATTGTCATTAACATGACACTATCATAACATTGTCATTAACATGACACTATCATAACATTGTCATTAACATTACGCTATCATAACATTGTCATTAACATTACGCTATCATAACATGTCATTAACATTACACTATCATAACATGTCATTAACATTACACTATAATAACATTGTCATTAACATTACACAATAATAACATTGTCATTAACATTACACTATAATAACATTGTCATTACCATTACACTATCATAACATTGTCATTAACATTACACTATCATAACATGTCATTAACATTACACTATCATAACATGTCATTAACATTACACTATAATAACATTGTCATTAACATTACACAATAATAACATTGTCATTAACATTACACTATAATAACATTGTCATTACCATTACACTATCATAACATTGTCATTAACATGACACTATCATAACATTACACGATCATAACATTGTCATTAACATTACACCTATCATAACATGTCATTAACATTACACTGTCATAACATGTCATTAACATTACACGATAATAACATTGTCATTAACATGACACTATCATAACATTGTCATTAACATGACACTATCATAACATTGTCATTAACATTACGCTATCATAACATTGTCATTAACATTACGCTATCATAACATGTCATTAACATTACACTATCATAACATGTCATTAACATTACACTATAATAACATTGTCATTAACATTACACAATAATAACATTGTCATTAACATTACACTATAATAACATTGTCATTACCATTACACTATCATAACATTGTCATTAACATTACACTATCATAACATGTCATTAACATTACACTATCATAACATGTCATTAACATTACACTATAATAACATTGTCATTAACATTACACAATAATAACATTGTCATTAACATTACACTATAATAACATTGTCATTACCATTACACTATCATAACATTGTCATTAACATTACACTATCATAACATGTCATTAACATTACACTATCATAACATGTCATTAACATTACACTATCATAACATGTCATTAACATTACACTATCATAACATTGTCATTAACATTACACTATCATAACATGTCATTGACATTACACTATCATAACATTGTCATTAACATTACACTATCATAACATGTCATTGACATTACACTATCATAACATGTCATTAACATTACACTAGCATAACATGTCATTAACATTACACTAGCATAACATTGTCATTAACATTACACTATCATAACATGTCATTAACATTACACTATCATAACATGTCATTAACATTACACTATCATAACATTGTCAATAATATTACACTATAATAACATGTCATTAACATTACACTATCATAACATTGTCATTAACATTACACTATCATAACATGTAATTAACATTACACTATCATAACATTTCATTAACATTACACTATCATAACATGTCATTAACATTACACTATCATAACATTGTCATTAACATTACACTATCATAACATGTCATTAACATTACACTATTATAACATTGTCATTAACATTACACTATCATAACATGTCATTAACATTACACTATCATAACATTGTCATTAACATTACACTAGCATAACATGTCATTAACATTACACTAGCATAACATTGTCATTAACATTACACTATCATAACATGTCATTAACATGACACTATCGTAACATTGTCATTAACATGACACTTTCATATCATTACACTATCATAACATTGTCATTAACATGACACTATTGAAACATTGTCATTAACATGACACTATCATAACATTACACTATCATAACATTGTCATTAACATGACATTATCATAACATGTCATTACCATTACACTATCATAACATTGTCATTAACTTTAAACTATCATAACATTGTCATTAACATGACACTATCGTAACATTGTCATTAACATGACACTATCATAACATTACACGATCATAACATGTCATTAACATTACACTGTCATAACATGTCATTAACATTACACTATAATAACATTGTCATTAACATGACACTATCATAACATTGTCATTAACATGACACTATCATAACATTGTCATTAACATTACGCTATCATAACATTGTCATTAACATTACGCTATCATAACATGTCATTAACATTACACTATCATAACATGTCATTAACATTACACTATTATAACATTGTCATTAACATTACACAATAATAACATTGTCATTAACATTACACTATAATAACATTGTCATTACCATTACACTATCATAACATTGTCATTAACATTACACTATCATAACATGTCATTAACATTACACTATCATAACATGTCATTAACATTACACTATAATAACATTGTCATTAACATTACACAATAATAACATTGTCATTAACATTACACTATAATAACATTGTCATTACCATTACACTATCATAACATTGTCATTAACATTACACTATCATAACATGTCATTAACATTACACTATCATAACATGTCATTAACATTACACTATCATAACATGTCATTAACCTTACACTATCATAACATGTCATTAACATTACACTATCATAACATTGTAATTAACATTACACTATCATAACATGTCATTAACATTACACTAGCATAACATTGTCATTAACATTACACTATCATAACATGTCATTAACATTACACTATCATAACATGTCATTAACATTACACTGTCATAACATTGTCAATAATATTACACTATAATAACATGTCATTAACATTACACTATAATAACATGTCATTAACATTACACTATCATAACATGTCATTAACATTACACTATCATAACATTTCATTAACATTACACTATCATAACATGTCATTAACATTACACTATCATAACATTGTCATTAACATTACACTATCATAACATGTCATTAACATTACACTATCATAACATGTCATTAACATTACACTATCATAACATGTCATTAACATTACACTATCATAACATGTCATTAACATTACACTAGCATAACATTGTCATTAACATTACACTATCATAACATGTCATTAACATTACACTATCATAACATGTCATTAACATTACACTATCATAACATTGTCATAACATTACACTATAATAACATGTCATTAACATTACACTGTCATAACATTGTCATTAACATTACACTATCATAACATGTCATTAACATTACACTATCATAACATTGTCATTAACATTACACTATCATAACATGTCATTAACATTACACTATCATAACATTGTCATTAACATTACACTATCATAACATGTCATTAACATTACACTATCATAACATTGTCATTAACATTACACTATCATAACATGTCATTAACATTACACTATCATAACATGTCATTAACATTACACTATCATAACATTGTCATTAACATTACACTATAATAACATGTCATTAACATTACACTATCATAACATTGTCATTAACATTACACTATCATAACATGTCATTAACATTACACTATCATAACATGTCATTAACATTACACTATCATAACATGTCATTAACATTACACTATAATAACATGTCATTAACATTACACTATCATAACATGTCATTAACATTACACTATCATAACATGTCATTAACATTACACTATCATAACATGTCATTAACATTACACTATCATAACATGTCATTAACATTACACTATCATAACATGTCATTAACATTACACTATCATAACATGTCATTAACATTACACTATCATAACATGTCATTAACATTACACTATCATAACATGTCATTAACATTACACTATCATAACATGTCATTAACATTACACTATCATAACATTGTCATTAAGCGCTGCAGAGGGTGGTGAAAACCGCCCAACTCATCGTTGGACTACCCCTCCCTGCAATCAACACCACCCACCACAAACGGTGTCTGAGGAAGGCACAACAAATAGTGTAAAACCCTCTCACCCCAACCATGGACTGTTAGCCCTCCTCCCCTCCAGGAGGCGCTATAGAAACCTCTGTTCCAAGTCAAGCAGGCTTAGGAACAGCTTCTTCCCCTCAGCTGTCATCTCCCTGAACTCTGGACCACGAAGACAGCCCCACCCCCCTGCTGTCCCCCCCCTCTGCTGTCCCCCCCCTCTGCTGTCCCCCCCCTCTGCTGCCCCCCCCCTCTGCTGCCCCCCCCCCTCTGCTGTCCCCCCCCTCTGCTGTCCCCCCCCTCTGCTGCCCCCCCCTCTGCTGCCCCCCCATCTGCTGTCCCCCCTCTGCTGTCCCCCCCCTCTGCTGTCCCCCCCTCTGCTGTCCCCCCCCCTCTGCTGCCCCCCCCTCTGCTGCCCCCCCATCTGCTGTCCCCCCTCTGCTGTCCCCCCCCTCTGCTGTCCCCCCCCTCTGCTGTCCCCCCCCTCTGCTGCCCCCCCCTCTGCTGCCCCCCCCTCTGCTTTCCCCCCCTCTGCTGCCCCCCCATCTGCTGTCCCCCCCCTCTGCTGTCCCCCCTCTGCTGTCCCCCCCTCTGCTGTCCCCCCCATCTGCTGCCCCCCCCTCTGCTGCCCCCCCTCTGCTGTCCCCCCCTCTGCTGCCCCCCCCTCTGCTGCCCCCCCTCTGCTGCCCCCCCCCTCTGCTGCCCCACCATCTGCTGCCCCCCCCCTCTGCTGCCCCCCCCTCTGCTGTCCCCCCCTGCTGTCCCCCCTCTGCTGCCCCCCCCTGCTGTCCCCCCTCTGCTGCCCCCCCCTCTGCTGTCCCCCCCCTGCTGTCCCCCCCCCTCTGCTGTCCCCCCCTGCTGTCCCCCCTCTGCTGTCCCCCCCCCTCTGCTTTCTCCCCCCTTCTGCTGTGCCCCCCCTGCTGCCACCCCTCTGCTGTCCCCCCTCTGCTGTTCCCCCCTGATTTCCCCCCCCCTCTGCTGTCCCCCCCTCTGCTTTCCCCCCCCTGCTGTCCCCCCCCCTGCTGCCACCCCTCTGCTGCCCCCCCCCTCTGCTGTCCCCCCTTCTGCTGTCCCCCCCCCTCTGCTTTCCCCCCCCTGCTGTCCCCCCCCTCTGCTGTCCCCCCTCTGCTGTCCCCCCCCTCTGCTGTCCCCCCCCTCTGCTGTCCCCCCCCTGCTGCCCCCCCATCTGCTGCCCCCCCCCCCTCTGCTGCCCCACCATCTGCTGCCCCCCCCCTCTGCTGCCCCCCCCCTCTGCTGTCCCCCCCCTGCTGTCCCCCCATCTGCTGCCCCCCCCTGCTGTCCCCCCTCTGCTGCCCCCCCCTCTGCTGTCCCCCCCCTGCTGTCCCCCCCCCTCTGCTGTCCCCCCCCTGCTGTCCCCCCTCTGCTGTCCCCCCCCCTCTGCTTTCTCCCCCCTTCTGCTGTGCCCCCCCTGCTGCCACCCCTCTGCTGTCCCCCCTCTGCTGTTCCCCCCTGATTTCCCCCCCCCTCTGCTGTCCCCCCCTCTGCTTCCCCCCCCTGCTGTCCCCCCCCCTGCTGCCACCCCTCTGCTGCCCCCCCCCTCTGCTGTCCCCCCTTCTGCTGTCCCCCCCCCCTCTGCTTTCCCCCCCCTGCTGTCCCCCCCCTCTGCTGTCCCCCCTCTGCTGTCCCCCCCCTCTGCTGTCCCCCCCCTTCTGCTGTCCCCCCCCTGCTGCCACCCCTCTGCTGTCCCCCCTGCTGCCCCCCCCCTTCTGCTGTCCCCCCTGCTGCTGCACATCTGCTGCCCCCCCTGCTCACGCCCCTGCCCCCCCCCCCTGCTCACGCCCCTGCCCCTCCCCCCTGCTCACCCCCCTGCCCCTCCCCCCTGCTCACGCCCCTGCCCCTCCCCCCTGCTCACGCCCCTGCCCCCCCCCCTGCTCACGCCCCTGCCCCTCCCCCCTGCTCACGCCCCTGCCCCCCCCCCTGCTCACGCCCCTGCCCCCCCCCTCTGCTCAACACCTATAATAATCACCACAATGTCTCTGATTAACTGTTAAAAAAAAATAATAATAAAAAACTGTATCACAACTACTACCTCTCTATAATTTACATATTTATTATTACTAAGATACCTGTTTACTGTACCTGCAATATATGTTTACATATGTTGATAGAACTGCTCCTACTCCTGTATATATATATACATTTATACTTGCCATACATTTATATATGATTCAGATTCAGATAACTTTATTTATCCCGAGGGAAATTAAGGAATGGATGCTCACTTGTATACATTTACATTTCTATATATTTATCCTGCTTTCAATAACTGCATACCCCTGATCACTACCTGTTCAATGATCACTTACCTGTATATACATAAACCTATTATTATGATCATATCACATTTATACCTAGACTGTCTATTAACCTGTACATTTAAACTGTAAATTATATTATATAACATGCACTTTACTGCAACATGTGCACTCTGGTTAGATGCTAAATTATTTTCGCTGTACTGTACTTGTGCTGTGAAATGACAATACATTAGAATCTAATCTAATCTAATTAACATTACACTATCATAACATTGTCATTAACATTACACGATCATAACATTTTCATTAACATCACACTATCATAACATTATCATTAGCATTACACTATCATAACATGTCATTAACATTACACTATCATAACATTGTCATTAACATTACACTATCATAACATGTCATTAACATTACACTATCATAACATGTCATTAACATTACACTATCATAACATGTCATTAACATTACACTATCATAACATTGTCATTAGCATTACACTATCATAACATTGTCATTAACATTAACACGTGTGTGTGTGTGTGTGGTGTGTGTGTGTGTGTGTGTGTGTGTGTGTGTGTGTGTGTGTGTGTGTGTGTGTGTGTGTGTGTGTGTGTGTGTGTGTGTGTGTGTGCAGGTTGTCTGGCTGTCTGGTCTCACAGGAAGGCTGTGCTTCTCTGGCCTCAGCTCTGAGCTCCAACCCCTCCCGTCTGAGAGAGCTGGACCTGAGCTACAATCACCCAGGAGACTCAGGAGTTACGCTGCTCTCTGCTGGACTGGAGGATCCACGCTGGAGACTGGACACTCTCAGGTACGGAGAGGACAGCTCACCTCTCAGGGACCGTGTCTCCTACAAGGATTCAACCGGCCGCTAGATGAAGTGGTTTACCAGGCGGCTGTAACTCATGTTGTGTACAAAGTGATGATCCAGCAGATCATGAGTGTGAATGTTTCAACTGCTCTCTCTTTGTTCCCCCCAGGGTGGAGCACGGTGGAGGATGGAGGCTGAAACCAGCTCTAAAGAAGTGTGAGTGTCTGTTTAGTTTGAGTCATCACAACACACACTCACTCTTTAGATGGAAGGTCCATCCACACAGCAGGAGGTGACGTCCTGCTGGGAATGAACAGGATGGATCTCATCAATACAAAACACGTTTAGAGACCCAAACGGAGCAGCTTTCCCTTTAATATTAGTGTGTATTTAATATTATATTATAACAATAATCATCATCCTTATGGTTAAAATAAGGACCATTGAAGAATAAATGATTACTGTTTTGAATAATGATTACTATAATGTAATATAATTATGAATATTATTATTTTATTATTCTTAATACAAATATTTATATTAATAGTATTATTTATACTACTATTATTATTACTATTATTATTATAAGTGTTGTTATTATTATTAATAATATTATATAAATCCAATAATAATATTATTATTATTCTGATTGTTATGTAAGACATTAGAACATAATAATCCTGATACTACTAATATATTGATGACACACACAGAGCCCATGTGGTGACGCTGAGGGACTGAGAACATCAGGAGAACACAAACTACAGTCTGGCCTCAGTTTCTAGGAACAACAACAACAGTTCAGCAGACTAATCATGTCTTGTTCTCCATCAGATGCGTGTGAACTCACACTGGACCCAAACACAGCCTGCAGAGGACTCTCTCTGTCTGAGGACAACAGGAAGGTGACGAGGGTTAGAGAGGAGGAGAAGTATCCTGATCACCCAGAGAGATTTGACTCCTGGCCCCAGGTGTTGTGTAGAGAGGCTCTGACTGACCGCTGTTACTGGGAGGTGGAGAGGGAAGGAGTGTTGATATAGGAGTGACATACAGAGGAATCACTAGGAGAGGAGGGGTGTGACAGCATGCTTGGATACAACAACAAGTCCTGGAGTCTTTATTGTACTGATGATGGTTACTATGTCTAGTACAACGGTAGTAGAACAGTCATAGATCTCCGCCCCTCTAACAGAGTAGGAGTGTATGTGGACCGACCTGCTGGCTCTCTCTCCTTCTACAGAGTGTCCCCAGATGGAGGAGGGTCCTCAGACACACTGACACTCATCCACACCTTCCAGTCCACATTCACCCAGGAGGACCTCCTCCCTGCGTTTAGGTTATGGGAGGATGGTTCCTCAGTGTCTCTGTGTCCGTTGTAGCAACACACACACACACACACACACACACACACACACACACACACACACACACACACACACACACACACACACACACACACACACACACACACACACACACACACACACACACACACACACACACACACACACACACACATGGAAACACACATACATACAAAAACACACACATTTATATAAACACACACAAACACACATACAAACACACACATATTTATATGGACACACACACACACTGTTGTGGAAAGGGGCGTGGCTAAGCGGTGCGCTGGTCATGAGGAAGAGGGAGCGGCCAACCTCCATCACCTCCTCACCTCCCACACCACCCTCACCTCCCCTAACTCCTCACCTCCCTCACCTCCTCACCTCCATCACCTCCTCACCTCCCTCACCTCCCACACCACCCTCACCTCCCCTAACTCCTCACCTCCCTCACCTCCTCACCTCCATCACCTCCCTCACCTCCTCACCCCTCTCCTCCCCCTCCTCTACCTCCTCTCCTCCCCAACCTCCTCACCTCCCCCACCTCCTCACCTCCCTCACCTCCTTTACCTCCTCTTCACCTCCCCCACCTCCTCACCTCCCTAACCTCCTCACCTCCCTAACCTCCCCCACCTCCCTAACCTCCCCTACCTCCTCATCTCCTCACCTCCCTAACCTCCCCCTCCTCCCCACCTCTTCACCTCCTCACCTCCCCCACCTCCTCATCTCCTCATCTCCTCACCTACTCTCCTCCTCACCTCCCTAACCTCCCTAACCTCCCCCACCTCCTCACCTCCCTAACCTCCCCCACCTCCTCACCTCCCTAACCTCCCCCACCTCCTCACCTCCCTAACCTCCCCCACCTCCTCACCTCCCCACCTCCTCAACCTCCCCACCTCCGCTCCTCCCCCACCTTCTCACCTTCTCACTTCCCCACCTCCTCACCTCCTTTCCTCCCCCAACTCCCCCACCTCCCCACCTCCTCACCTCCCTAACCTCCCCTACCTCCTCATCTCCTCACCTCCCTAACCTCCCCCACCTCCCCCACCTCTTCACCTCCTCACCTCCCCCACTTCCTCACCTCCCCACCTCCTCACCTCTCCCACCTCCTCACCTCCCCCACCTCCTCACCTCCCTAACCTCCCCCACCTCCTCACCTCCCCACCTCCTCACCTCCCCCACCTCCTCACCTCCCTAACCTCCCCCACCTCCTCACCTCCTCACCTCCCCCACCTCCTCACCTCTTCACCTCCTCACCTCTTCACCTCCTCACCTCCCCACCTCCTCACCTCTCCCACCTCCTCAACCTCCCCCACCTCCTCACCTCCTCACCTCCCCCACCTCCTCACCTCTTCACCTCCTCACCTCTTCACCTCCTCACCTCCCCACCTCCTCACCTCTCCCACCTCCTCACCTCCCCACCTCCTCTCCTCCCCCACCTTCTCACCTCCTTACTCCCCCACCTCCTCACCTCCCTCACCTTCTCACCTTATCACCTCCCCCACCTCCTCACCTCCCAACGTCTGTCACCTCCTTACCTCCCCCACCTCACCTCCTTACCTCTCCCACCTCCTCACCTCACCTCACACACACATATTGTAATACACATACATACATACACACACACACATACTCAAACATATAGAAATACACAAACAGACATAAAAATACACACACATATACGCACACACATACACACATCTTAACACACACACACACACACACACACATGAGTTAGTAGCAGGGATCCTGGTTGATCTTCTGGTCATCAATACAAGTGGTCCATGGGAACAGATACTGATGGTCCTGTTGGGACTTTAAAGTGAATATTGATTCCTTGTGTTGGGAACACGTATTAAAGACATGTCCTCACCTGTTGAGGATTTAGAACGTCTGCTATTCTCTTATTGGAGTCCTTCTGTTTATTGAGGACATGGGAGGGACCATTGATTCTGTTGTTTGTTCATGAAGCCTCAAGGGGAGGAACAGTCACTAGATCACACTGGATGTTGTGCTGCTTTGGGACCACCATTGTTCCCCTTTCTTCACTTGAAATCCTCCAAGAGTACCACATGTTTACCCTATGACCTCTGACCCCTACCTGCTCCTTAATGACCTCTGACCCCTACCTGCTCCTTAATGACCTCTGACCCCTACCTGCTCCTTAATGACCCCTGACCCCTACCTGCTCCTTAATGACCTCTGACCCCTACCTGCTCCTTAATGACCTCTGACCCCTACCTGCTCCTTAATGACCCCTGACCCCTACCTGTTCCTTAATGACCTCTGACCCCTACCTGCTCCTTAATGACCTCTACCTGCTCCTTAATGACCTCTACCTGCTCCTTAATGACCTCTGACCCCTACCTGCTCCTTAATGACCTCTACCTGCTCCTTAATGACCCCTGACCCCTACCTGCTCCTTAATGTTCTCTGACCCCTACCTGCTCCTTCATGACCTGTGACCCCTACCTGCTCCTTAATGACCCCTGACCCCTACCTGCTCCTTAATGACCCCTGACCCCTACCTGCTCCTTATTGACCCCTGACCCCTACCTGCTCCTTAATGACCCCTGACCCCTACCTGCTCCTTAATGACCTCTGACCCCTACCTGCTCCTTAATGACCCCTGACCCCTACCTGCTCCTTAATGACCCCTGACCCCTACCTGCTCCTTATTGACCCCTGACCCCTACCTGCTCCTTAATGACCCCTGACCCCTACCTGCTCCTTAATGACCTCTGACCCCTACCTGCTCCTTAATGACCCCTGACCCCTACCTGCTCCTTAATGACCCCTGACCCCTACCTGCTCCTTAATGAGCTCTGACCCCTACCTGCTCCTTAATGCGCTCTGACCCCTACCTGCTCCTTAATGACATCTGACCCCTACCTGATCCCTAGTGACCTCTAACCCCTACCTGCTCCTCAATGACCCCTGACCCCTACCTGAACTTTCTCTTTAACACGTTCTAGAAGACTGTTGTATTCAATATAATGTTTTAAATGGTTGAACTTTCTCTTTAACACGTTCTAGAAGACTGTTGTATTCAATATAATGTTTTAAATGGTTGAACTTTCTCTTTAACACGTTCTAGAAGACTGTTGTATTCAATATGATGTTTGTGGTGGAGATGAAGATGTGTTCTCAGAGCTGAAAGGGAGTCATGCATTGGATGTTCTTTCATGGTCTGACCAGCTAAATATCACATGTTCATGTTGTTTCTTTGATTCTTTGAAGCATTATTAATCACATGGGATTGTTTCCTTTAAATCCTTTTTTGAAGTGTTATTAAAGTATGATGTTGGATTGGTGTTCATGACGTTGTGTTCCATAATCCAGTGAGGTGAACATGATGTGTTGTCCTTTTCAAAAGGAGCTAAATGTGATGGTAAAGCCCTCTGGTGTAGTAAGAGCCCAATGAGGAGGGTGGTGAGTGATGAAGAGGAGGGTGGTGAGTAACGAAGAGGAGGGTGGTGAGTGATGAATAGGAGGGTGGTGAGTGATAAAGAGGAGTGATGAAGAGGAGGGTGGTGAGTGATGAAGAGGGGGGTGGCGAGTGATGAAGAGGAGGGGGGTTTGTGACGAAGAGGAGGGTGGTGAGTGATGAAGAGGAGGGTGGTTAGTGATAAAGAGGAGGGTGCTGAGTGATGAAGAAGAGGGTGGTTAGTGATAAAGAGGAGTGATGAAGAGGAGGGTGGTGAGTGATGAAGAGGAGGGTGGTGAGTGATGAAGAGGAGGGTGGTTAGAAGATTAGAAGATGAAGAGGAGGAGGGTGGTGAGTGATGACGAGGAGTGATGAAGAGGAGGGTGGTGAGTGATGAAGAGGGGGGTGGCGAGTGATGAAGAGGAGGGGGGTTTGTGACGAAGAGGAGGGTGGTGAGTGACGAAGAGGAGGGTGGTGAGTGATGAAGAGGAGGGTGGTTAGAAGATTAGAAGATGAAGAGGAGGAGGGTGGTGAGTGATGACGAGGAGTGATGAAGAGGAGGGTGGTGAGTGATGAAGAGGGGGGTGGCGAGTGATGAAGAGGAGGGGGGTTTGTGACGAAGAGGAGGGTGGTGAGTGATGAAGAGGAGGGTGGTTAGTGATAAAGAGGAGGGTGCTGAGTGATGAAGAAGAGGGTGGTTAGTGATAAAGAGGAGTGATGAAGAGGAGGGTGGTGAGTGATGAAGAGGAGGGTGGTTAGTGATAAAGAGGAGGGTGCTGAGTGATGAAGAAGAGGGTGGTTAGTGATAAAGAGGAGTGACGAAGAGGAGGGTGGTGAGTGATGAAGAAGAGGGTGGTTAGTGATAAAGAGGAGTGACGAAGAGGAGGGTGGTGAGTGATGAAGAGGAGGGTGGTGAGTGATGAAGAGGAGGGTGGTTAGAAGATTAGAAGATGAAGAGGAGGAGGGGTGGTGAGTGATGACGAGGAGTGGTGGTGAGTGATGACGAGAAGTGATGAAGAGGAGGGCGGTTAGTGATGAAGAGGAGGGTGGTGGGTGACGAAGAGGAGGGTGGTGAGTGATGAAGAGGAGGGTAGCGAGTGATGAAGAGGAGGGTGGTTTGTGATGACGAGGAGTGATGAAGAGGAGGGTGGTGAGTGATAAAGAGGAGGGTGGTGAGTGATGAAGAGGAGGGTGGTTAGTGATGAAGAGGAGCTACTAATAGCATTGTAGAATAATTTCTACTCGGATGGATAAGAATCAATTGCAGAGGTCCGGATAACAATAATCAACTGCAGCAAGATGGAGTCTGCCGTGCCAATTGTCAGACTGCAGATCCTCTCCTTCTTACCCAGTATATACGTTCTCCCACATTCCGTGGCTTGGACATCACTTCATTCTTATCGGTCAAACGTTCCCCACGGCACGACTCCCTACGGCTATGGCTCACGGTACGTCCATAGGACACCGTTGAAGGCAGCCTAAAGGTACCCTTATAAGGGCCTACAGGGACACCAGCCGATAACTGGAACATCTCAACACATCTCTATGACCTAGTGGGCCTTGGGCTTCACCAGAAGATTATGATGTAGCCATCTGCTGCTAGGTATAGAGGACCATAAGACAGTGTTTAGATTATAATAAGGGTATAAACATACACTACACCACCTACTGCTATGTATAGAGGACCATAAGACAGTGTTTAGATTATAATAAGGCTATAAACATACACTACACCATCTACTGCTATGTATAGAGGACCATAAGACAGTGTTTAGATTATAATAAGGGTATAAACATACACTACACCATCTACTGCTATGTATAGAGGACCATAAGACAGAGTTTAGATTATAATAAGGGTATAAACATACACTACACCACCTACTGCTATGTATAGAGGACCATAAGACAGTGTTTAGATTATAATAAGGGTATAAACATACACTACACCACCTACTGCTATGTATAGAGGACCATAAGACAGAGTTTAGATTATAATAAGGGTATAAACATACACTACACCACCTACTGCTATGTATAGAGGACCATAAGACAGTGTTTAGATTATAATAAGGGTATAACAATACACTACAATATTGTTGCATATTGTTTGCCAACTTATTGTACTTTGTCCCTTACACTTTAGTCTGAATTATTGTACTTCTACCTGAGCGCTGGTTCAGTTCTTGGAGACGTGTTAGAAATGAAATGCACTTTGACTTCTGGTGACGAGTTGTTCTCTTTCCTTCCTTTGTTGAAACACACTATTGTAAGTCTCTTTGTTGTTATTGTACCGCTGTGAGGCACTGAAGCGTTAGGCGCTAAGTGAGGACGCAGGCTTGCGTGGTATGTTAATGAGGGGGTGTTCACCTGATGGTCAGATGGTGTGTGTGTTCTAAGTTAGCTCCACTGAGCAGAGCAAGATAAACCTTGACCAAGGGCTAAACAGTTCATCGTCTCCGTCCCAACGACTTCTCTCCCAGTGCAACGCATGAGGAAGAGCCGTCCTTAACATCAACACTTTATTAGAATGTTTTATCTGTTATTAGAATGTTTTATCTGTTATTACAATGTTTTATCTGGTTAATAGAATGTTTTATCTGGTTATTAGAATGTTTTATCTGGTTATTAGAATGTTTTATCTGGTTATTAGAATGTTTTATCTGATTATTAGAATGTTTTAGGCCTAGAGATGAGTGTGGGACAGAACCTGAACCAGTGGTCCTGCTACACATGGGTGGGGTTATCAATATATCAGTTATCAGTTACCCAAACATCTTTAACATACGGTTCAACAAACCTACCCTGAATAAACCTTTCATTAAGTCTTGTGTTGGCTCTCTTCTTCTGGGGCCGGTTGGTTGAAGGGTGTTTAACTCTTAACGAGTCGTTAAATCAGCTAATCGGTGGGTCACTTTTAATGCATGGTTAAATTAGGTTGTTCAAAGGGTATTTAGTGGTCAACATCTTCAGGCGATTAACCAGTGGTTAACTTTAACCACTGGCTGAAGGTGTATTAAACTATGATTAAGACATGTCTAGTGGTTCTTGTTTAGCTTTTACCCAACTTTTTGCTGCTCCACAACATGAATCAACATCGCTAGAGAAGATACCATCAAGAAAGACAACAATTAACATATATACAACACATACATCGAAATTATTATTATATAAAAAATATATATATACATAATACATCATCTTTAAAACAAATCTCTATTCAGAGTTTCCCTGCTCTCCTCTAACAACTCTCTAACAGATTAACTTCTGCTAATCACCCTTTGAACAACCCACAGTTAACGAATGTTTAACTAACGACTGATTAGGACATTTAAGGACTGATTAAGACTTAACGACTGATTAGGACATTTAAGGACTGATTAAGACTTAACGACTGATTCAAAAATGTAACGACTGAGGGGGAAATGACCCTTTGAACAACCGGCCCTGGTCACTTACTGTGTGTGTGTGTGTGTGTGTGTGTGTGTGTGTGTGTGTGTGTTTATCTATGTTTATCTACATGTATATCTCTATATATGAATTATATTAATTGTAATATTATACGTTATAATATCTATTATATTAATTTCTATAAATTTCATATTTATAAAAGTCATATTCTTGTCTATAATTTTAATATTTGGGCGGCAGTATAGCTCAGGAGGTAGAGCGGTCGCCTCACAACCGAAAGGTCGCTGGTTCGATCCCCCGGCTCCTCCTAGCAAAAACTGCCGAGGTGTCCTTGAGCAAGACACCCTAACCCTAACTGCTCCTGACGTGCTGACTGTCTCCTTGCATGGCTGACTCCGCCGTCGGTGTGTGAATGGGTGATGTGAGGCATGACTTGTAAAGCGCTTTGGATAAAAGCGCTATATAAAAAAGCCGGCATTAATATCTATACCATAAATATATATAATGTTATTATACATAATATTCATATTCCTATACAATATTGATATTGATAGATGTGTATAATGTTAATATATTTTATATTCATATTAATAATATTCCTATTCCTATATATATATAATACCAATGTGTACAATGTTTACATATATTATATTCATATTAATAATAAGGTATATCAAGTTAATATATATATAACCACTGCCTTCGTGTATATATATATTAGATTCATATTAATGATATTCATAATTATATATATATAAATATAATATCAATGTTATGTTAATATAATGTTAATAATAGTAACGTTATACACATTGATATTATATATGAATATTATAGATATTAACCTATTATCTATATTATATTCATATATAATATCAATGTGTATAATGTTAATATCTATAATATTCATATATAATATCAATGTGTATGATGTTAATATCTCTAATTTTCTTAATAATATCAATGTGTATGATGTTAATTGTCACGATGGCTATTCACCCTGCCTCCACTAGGGGGCAGCGTCAACCCGCATTTACATTCCCCCACACCTGCAGCGCATGAGAATCAGCCGGCCTGTTTAAGTCTACCCACACACTCATGCTTTGACAGATTGTCCTGATGACACAGACTCTCCAGCGTACCCGGACTGAGAAGCACACACACACACACACACACACACACACACACACACACACACACACACACACACACACACACACACACACACACACACACACACACACACACACAGAGTACTATATACGCACACACCTACACATGTATTAAAGACATACACACACATACACATAGTTGGGGTGAGAGGTGTCTTTGACAATTTGCTGTGCCTTTTGTGAGGAAGGCACAGCAAATCACCCCAAAGACAGGTCTCACCCCAAAGACAACTCTCACCCCAAAGACAACTCTCACCCTAAAGACAGGTCTCACCCCAAAGACAACTCTCACCCCAAAGACAACTCTCACCCTAAAGACAGGTCTCACCCCAAAGACAACTCTCACCCCAAAGACAACTCTCACCCTAAAGACAGGTCTCACCCCAAAGACAACTCTCACCCCAAAGACAACTCTCACCCTAAAGACAGGTCTCACCCCAAAGACAACTCTCACCCCAAAGACAACTCTCACCCTAAAGACAGGTCTCACCCCAAAGACAGCTCTCACCCCAAAGACAGGTCTCACCCCAAAGACAGGTCTCACCCTAAAGACAGGTCTCACCCCAAAGACAGCTCTCACCCTAAAGACAGGTCTCACCCCAAAGACAGCTCTCACCCCAAAGACAGCTCTCACCCCAAAGACAGGTCTCACCCCAAAGACAACTCTCACCCCAAAGACAGGTCTCACCCCAAAGACAGCTCTCACCCCAAAGACAGGTCTCACCCCAAAGACAGGTCTCACCCCAAAGACAGCTCTCACCCCAAAGACAGGTCTCACCCCAAAGACATCTCTCACCCCAAAGACAGGTCTCACCCCAAAGACAGGTCTCACCCCAAAGACAGGTCTCACCCCAAAGACAGCTCTCACCCCAAAGACAGGTCTCACCCCAAAGACAGGTCTCACCCCAAAGACAGCTCTCACCCCAAAGACAGGTCTCACCCCAAAGACAGCTTTCACCCCAAAGACAGGTCTCACCCCAAAGACAACTCTCACCCCAAAGACAACTCTCACCCTAAAGACAGGTCTCACCCCAAAGACAGCTCTCACCCCAAAGACAGGTCTCACCCCAAAGACAGGTCTCACCCTAAAGACAGGTCTCACCCCAAAGACAGCTCTCACCCTAAAGACAGGTCTCACCCCAAAGACAGGTCTCACCCCAAAGACAGCTCTCACCCCAAAGACAGCTCTCACCCCAAAGACAGCTTTCACCCCAAAGACAGGTCTCACCCCAAAGACAGCTCTCACCCCAAAGACAGGTCTCACCCCAAAGACAGCTCTCACCCCAAAGACAGGTCTCACCCCAAAGACAACTCTCACCCCAAAGACAGCTCTCACCCCAAAGACAGCTCTCACCCCAAAGACAGGTCTCACCCCAAAGACAGCTCTCACCCCAAAGACAGGTCTCACCCCAAAGACAGCTCTCACCCCAAAGACAGGTCTCACCCCAAAGACAGCTCTCACCCCAAAGACAGGTCTCACCCCAAAGACAGGTCTCACCCCAAAGACA
>JANIIK010002754.1:15000-21120 GCA_027704905.1 Muraenolepis orangiensis | reverse complement strand
GTATATGTATATTGAGTATTAAAATATGTCATTTGTGAAACTACAGAGATGTATTGGATATTATTATAACTTCATATTCTAGTATAATGTATATTGTGTATTGAAATACATGTTATTAGTGAACCTACAGAGATGTTTTGGAGGCTTTGACCACTGGCAGCAGCCTCAGAAGACCCTCCTCTGAAGCAGAGTATTTCTTCAGGTCAAACACGTCCAGCTCCTCTTCTGATGACAGTAAGATGAAGACCAGAGCTGACCACTGAGCAGGAGAGAGATCTTCTCTGGAGAGACTTCCTGATGTCAGGTACTGTTGGATCTCCTCCACCAGAGAACGGTCGTTCAGCTCATTCAGACAGTGGAACAGATTGATGCTTCTCTCTGGAGAGAGATTTCCACTTATCTTCTCCTTGATGTAAGACACTGTTTGCTCATTGGTCTGTGAGCTACTTCCTGTCTGTCTCAGAAGACCTGGTAGGAGAATCTGATTGGTCTCCAGAGAGAGGCCCAGGAGGAAGCGGAGGAACAAGTCTAGGTGTCCGTTCCCACTCTGTAAGGCCTTGTCCACAGCACTCTGGTAGAGGAGATGGACCTCTCTTTTCTTTCCAACAAGAAAAGACCACATTGTTCGCGGTTGTTCTTCTGACAGCAGATTGACACCAGTGTCCATGAAGGACAAGAAGACATAAAGAGCAGCCAGAAACTCCTGGAGGCTCAGATGGACAAAGCAGAACACCTTGTCCTGGTACAGCCCACACTCCTCTTTAAAGATCTGGGTGAACACTCCTGAGTACACTGAGGCTGCTTTGATATCCATGTCACACTCTGCCAGGTCTGCCTCGTAGAAGATCAGGTTGCCTTTCTCCAGCTGGTTAAAAGCCAGTTTTCCCAGAGAAATGATGATCTTCCAGCTCTTTGAACTCCAGACTGTATCTTTTTCAGCTCTCCCCTGGTACTTCCTGTCCCCCTGTATGGACTGAACCCTCAGGAAGTGGATGTACATCTGAGTCAGAGTGTTGGGCATCTCTTTTCCGGTTGTTTTGAAGAAGTCCTCCAGAACTGTAGCACTGATCCAACAGAAGACTGGGATGTGACACATGATGTGGAGGCTTCGTGATTTCTTGATGTGGGAGATGATTGTGCTGGCCAGAGTCTCATTTCTGAATCTCTTCCTGAAGTACTCCACCTTCTGTGGGTCGGTGAACCCTCTCACCTCTGTCACCATGCCAATACACTCAGCAGGGATCTGATTGGCTGCCGCAGGGCGTGTGGTTATCCAGATGCGAGCGGAGGGAAGCAGGTCACCCTTGATGAGGTTTGTCAGCAGCACGTCCACCGAGGTCGACTTTGTGACATCGGTCCAGATCGGATTTTTCTTGAAGTCCAGAGGAAGTCGACACTCATCCAGACCGTCCAAGATGAAGACCACTTGGAACAGGTCGTATCTGAGGATTCCTTTGGTTTGAATAAAGAAGTGATGAAGAAGTTCCATCAAGCTAAACTCTTTCTCTTTCAGTAAATTCAGCTCTCTGAAAGTGAAGGGAAGTGTGAAGTGGATGTCATGGTTGGCTTTGCCTTCAGCCCAGTCCAGAGTGAACTTGTGTGTTAAGACGGTTTTACCAATGCCCGCCACTCCAGTTGTCATTATGGTTCTGCTTGGTTGATCTTGTCCAGGTAAGGGTTTAAAGATGTCTTCAAGTTTGATTGGTGTTTCCTCCTTGGCTGGTTTCCTTGAAGCTGTTTCAATCAGTCTGACCTCATGTTCCTTGTTGACCTCTCCACTGACTCTCTCTGTGATGAAGAGCTCTGTGTAGAAGTCATTCAGATCTGTTGACTGTCCTGCTTTAGGGATTCCCTCAAACACACGCCTGAACTTCTGCATCAGATGAGACTTGATGTTATGTTGGCACTCGACTGCAGCAGTTCCTAAATGAGAGAACCCAGAAGACAGGTCTTATACGTGATATTGACACAACAATATGAGTGGTGTAATGACAGTACTATAATACATTATAATTAACTATTACTATACTATTACTATTACTGAATTGATATGCTGATATAACAAGATAGTGTTGCATCTCTTCAGGTATGTTGACAGGCTGTTGATCTGCAGTATATTGTGTAACATTCTTTAACCTAATAGACCCACAATAATATATATATATATATATATAATATATAACAATAACCCTAAATATCTGGATTAAACCACTAAAGCTGAAAGCCCTACAATAACCCTACATATCTGCCCTTGGATTAAACCACTCAACCTGAAAGCCTCACATTAACCCTACACATCTGGATCAAACCATTTGACCTCCAAGAGGAGATTTATCTGGAAAAGATAGAAATGTAGAAATATTTTAAACAAGTCTCTGTTTGAGTCTCTTCTGTTTTCAAAATAAGATTATCTATGTTTTCTAAATAAGAGTCTCTTCTATGTTTTCAAAATAAGAGTCTCTTCTATGTTTTCTAAATAAGAGTCTCTTCTATGTTTTCTAAATAAGAGTCTCTTCTATGTTTTCTAAATAAGAGTCTCTTCTATGTTTTCTAAATAAGAGTCTCTTCTATGTTTTCTAAATAAGAGTCTCTTCTATATTTTCTAAATAAGAGTCTCCTCTATCTATTCTAAATAAGAGTCTCTTCTATGTTTTCTAAATAAGAGTCTCTTACTACTCCTCAGTATGTCGGCCAGTTCCTCCTGGTTCATCTCCAGAAGGCAGAGCAGTGTGATGTCTGTCACTCCCTCTATGGCGCGCCTCCTCTGCTCCTCTTTCTTCCCATCATCCTCCTCCTCCTCCTCCTCCTCCTCCTCCTCCTCCCTCTGACTCTCTGAGCCTTGTGGGTCATGTGGGAAGAGAACCCTCCAGAGCTTCTTCAGCTCCTGGTCTAGAAAAGCGTGTGCGTTCTCCTCAGCCCTCTGGAACAGAACATGAATGAGAACTTTCCTGTGAGCTGAGGACATCAGAAGCATCTGTCCTTGATTCACGTCTGGTCTAAAGAGGGAAGCCTGGAGACTCTGAGCACCACAAGAGATGCTTTTTAATGTTCATGTAGAGCTGAAGGCTAATGTCTTGTTGGACTTTTACACACCTTGATCAGCTCTGTTTGATGCTGCTGTACAGACCGAGCACTGGTAACCTTTGACCTCTCCTGGTGTCGACTGTGGAGAACACACACACACACACACACACACACACATTTAAGTTTATAATTTCTCCTGAAGTCAAAAAGTCAGTATTAGCAGAGTCTGGTAGAAACCAAGTTGTCAGTTTTCATCACCTGTTTGAAACTCCTCCCTCTCCTCTCTATCTATGGATGTTCAATATATACTGTATATTAATAATCTCAGATGAATCCTCACCTCTTCTTAATTGGCTGATTTCCATCTTTAAACTGAGTAGGATGATCCATAGACCGGTCACTCTTCATGGAGACACAGCTGGGTCCAGGGGAGTCTGCTCTCTCCTTCTGCTCTGGTCTTCAACACAACACACACACAGCTTTTACTGACACTAGCGATGATGTCCTGATACATCACTGCTGAGCTCTGAGATGGACCACAGTCACAGACTCTTAGAGATCCTCTTCTCACCTGTTAGCTCTGCTCTGGAGGCCATGTTCCCCACACAGAGAGCTTTTAGAGATGTATAAATATTTTAAACAAGTCTCTGTTTGAGTCTCAAAAAAGGAGTCTCTTCTATTTTTTCAAAATAAGAGTATATTGTATGTTTTAAAAATAAGAGTTTATTCTATGTTTTTAAAATTTGAGTCTCTTCTGTGTTATCAAAATAGGAGTCTCTTCTATGTTTTCAAAATAAGAGTCTCTTCTATGTTTTTAAAATAAGAGTCTCTTCAGTGTTTAAAAAAAAAGAGTCTCTTCTATGTTTTATAAATTATATTAAAAGCATATAAGTGGTATTAACATGATTCAAACAGAAATGTGTTTATGTTACTATGAAACGGGCTTTGGGTAGAACATGTTTAGAATACAAATAGTTCCAATGGCATCTAAGAGAACTAAAGGTAGTTCGCGTATGTTTAGTGTGTTTCACAATTTTGAGGGGGTCCTTGGAATTATTTTCCCCTGTAAAAAGTGTGAGATCTCCTAGAGGTAAAGAAAGAGATGACAGTGTGTGAGTCAGGGCTCCCTCTAGAGGTGGAGAAAGAGATGACAGTGTGTGAGTCAGGGCTCCCTCTAGAGGTGGAGAAAGAGATGACAGTGTGTGAGTCAGGGCTCCCTCTAGAGGTGGAGAAAGAGATGACAGTGTGTTTTACATGAGACCACCGGTGGAAGACAGTCATTGAGTGCAAGTGTGAATAAATATGAAGTTTATAAACTGAACCTACACTTATTCACACACACACACACACACACACACACACACACACACACACACACACACACACACACACACACACACACACGAAAATAAAGGAAGCAGAAGCAGTACGAAACAGGACAATGTTTTTAGTTTTGAGCAAAAACCGTCTGTTTGACACTCCTACCTCTCCTCTCTGAAGGGGCGTCCATCTTTAAACTGAGTAGGATGATTCATAGCCCGGTCACTCTTCATGGAGTCACAGCTGGGTCCAGGGGAGTCTGCTCTCTCCTGTATCCTTCTAGAACAACAAGAGCCAGGATTTATGGATGTTCAATAGATGCTGAATTGTTATAATCTAATAAATCCTCACCTCTTCTCAATAGACTGATTCCCATCTTTAAAGTTTAAAGGCTCTTCCATAGACGAGTCACTCTTCATGGAGACACAGCTGGGTCCAGGGGAGTCTGCTCTCTCCTGTATCCTTCTAGAACAACAAGAGCCAGGATTTATGGATGTTCAATAGATGCTGAATTGTTATAATCGAATAAATCCTCACCTCTTCTCAATAGACTGATTCCCATCTTTAAAGTTTAAAGGCTCTTCCATAGACGAGTCACTCTTCATGGAGACACAGCTGGGTCCAGGGGAGTCTGCTCTCTCCTTCTGCTCTGAGCTTCAAAACAACACACACACAGCTTTTACACACATTCCCCTCAGCTGTCATCTCCCTGAACTCTGCTCCACCATGACAGCCCCCCCCCCTCTGCTGCCCCCCCCCTCTGCCCCCCCCCTCTGCTCAACACCTATAATAATAAATCACCACCAATGTCTTTGACTAACTGTAAAAACTGTATCACAACTTCCTCCCTCTCTATAGTTTACATGTTTATTATTACTAAGATACCTTAGTAATAAAGTTTACTTTACCCGCAATATATATTTAAATCTGTTGATAGAACTGCTCCTACTCCTGTATATACATATACATTTATACTTGCCATACATTTATATATGCTCACTTATATACATTTACATTTATATATACAGTATTTATCCTGCTTTCAATAACTGCATACCCCTGATCACTACCTGTTAAATGATCACCTGTATATTCATATACCTATTATTATGATCATATCACATTTATACCTAGACTGTCTTTTAACATGTAAATGTAAATGTAACCCTAACCCTGAATATTACCATGCACTTTACTGCAACATGTGCACTCTGGTTAGATGCTACATTAATTTTGCTGTACTGCACTTGTGCTGTACAATGACAATACATTTGAATCTAATTTAATCAAATCTAATTTAATCTAATCTAATCTAATCACTGCTGAGCTCTGAGATGGACCACAGTCACAGACACTTAGAGATCCTCTTCTCACCTGTTAGCTCTGCTCTGGCGGCCATGTTCCCCAGACAGAGAGCTTTTAGAGGTAGGATCCCCCTCCTCTCTCTCCTCATTCATAGTAGACCGGAGACCCAGCCGGTTTCAAGGAGCTGGATTTGCAGGTTAACCGGAGATGTTAAGACAGAATTCAGGGAATAGCAGAATCTTCAGTTTCAGATACCAAGCTTAGACTGATCTCAGTTCAGTTATCACGGTGACTCCTGCTGTGAGCCTCACATGCTGCTTCCCTGAGGACTATACTACCAAGCAGGATGTGGGGTTAGTGAGTCACTTCAGGTTAACCCTGAGGACTATACTACCAAGCAGGATGTGGGGTTAGTGAGTCACTTCAGGTTAACCCTGAGGACTATACTACCAAGCAGGATGTGGGGTTAGT
>JANIIK010002754.1:0-10000 GCA_027704905.1 Muraenolepis orangiensis | reverse complement strand
ACACCCAGGGACAGCACAGACATTGATATAAATACACACACACCCAGGGACAGCACAGACATTGATATAAATACACACACACCCAGGGACAGCACAGACATTTATATAAATACACACACACCCAGGGACAGCACAGACATTTATATAAATACACACACACCCAGGGACAGCACAGACATTTATATAAATACACACACACCCAGGGACAGCACAGACATTTATATAAATACACACACACCCAGGGACAGCACAGACATTTATATAAATACACACACACCCAGGGACAGCACAGACATTTATATAAATACACACACACCCAGGGACAGCACAGACATTTATATAAATACACACACACCCAGGGACAGCACAGACATTTATATAAATACACACACACCCAGGGACAGCACAGACATTGATATAAATACACACACACCCAGGGACAGCACAGACATTGATATAAATACACACACACCCAGGGACAGCACAGACATTTATATAAATACACACACACCCAGGGACAGCACAGACATTTATATAAATACACACACACCCAGGGACAGCACAGACATTTATATAAATACACACACACCCAGGGACAGCACAGACATTTATATAAATACACACACACCCAGGGACAGCACAGACATTTATATAAATACACACACACCCAGGGACAGCACAGACATTTATATAAATACACACACACCCAGGGACAGCACAGACATTTATATAAATACACACACACCCAGGGACAGCACAGACATTTATATAAATACACACACACCCAGGGACAGCACAGACATTGATATAAATACACACACACCCAGGGACAGCACAGACATTTATATAAATACACACACACCCAGGGACAGCACAGACATTGATATAAATACACACACACCCAGGGACAGCACAGACATTTATATAAATACACACACACCCAGGGACAGCACAGACATTTATATAAATACACACACACCCAGGGACAGCACAGACATTTATATAAATACACACACACCCAGGGACAGCACAGACATTTATATAAATACACACACACCCAGGGACAGCACAGACATTTATATAAATACACACACACCCAGGGACAGCACAGACATTTATATAAATACACACACACCCAGGGACAGCACAGACATTTATATAAATACACACACACCCAGGGACAGCACAGACATTTATATAAATACACACACACCCAGGGACAGCACAGACATTTATATAAATACACACACACCCAGGGACAGCACAGACATTTATATAAATACACACACACCCAGGGACAGCACAGACATTTATATAAATACACACACACCCAGGGACAGCACAGACATTTATATAAATACACACACACCCAGGGACAGCACAGACATTTATATAAATACACACACACCCAGGGACAGCACAGACATTTATATAAATACACACACACCCAGGGACAGCACAGACATTTATATAAATACACACACACCCAGGGACAGCACAGACATTTATATAAATACACACACACCCAGGGACAGCACAGACATGTATATAAATACACACACACCCAGGGACAGCACAGACATTTATATAAATACACACACACCCAGGGACAGCACAGACATGTTCGGGGGCAGGAGCTCAAGTGAGAAAAAGGGCACTTCCCATAATCAATTAGAAAGAACATTTTAAACAAAAAGTTAAGCCAAGCAATAGAATACTGAATTGCCTGAATATATTAATGATCCAACATATTATTATTATTATTATTACCGTATTGACCCGAATATAAGACAAAAAAATCTGAAAAAGAGGGGTCTTCTTATAATCGGGTTTAGACTTTTCGATGTACCGTAATTGCACATGTAATTGCGCAACAACAGATCGTGCCAAACGAGTGTTCCGAGACACCGCGCGACACTCAAAGTAACTCAAAGTCTTAAAGTAACAGTACATAAGAACAGTTACCTGGAGAGATAGAAATGGAGAGACAGCGACCAACTTGAAAAAAGTGGCTCAAAAGTAGGGCAAGTTAATAAACAGAAGAGACGAAGTTACGATGCCAATTTTAAGATAATGGTGATAAACGAAGCAGAGACATCAAACACCTGTCATTGCGACGCAGGACAAGCCCAGCGCCTGCCCTCAGACTCCAGAGAGAAGCTACTGTCTGATCAGCGATATGTGATCAAGTTAAGGAAGAAGCACTCATACCCCCTTGATCAGATGGGCAATGCTGATCAAACGCCTGTGTATTTTGACATGCCAACATCTGTCACTGTGCATAAGAAAGGTGACAAATCAGTGATTGTGAAGTCTACTGGAAACGAGAAGAGCCGAGTAACGGTCATGTTAACGCGCCTCGCAGACGGGACTAAACTTCCCCCGTACGAGGTGTTGGATGTGGTCGTTAATAAACCATTCACGGTTAATCTGCGCAAGAGATCCACAGAGTGGCTCCTGGCTGCTCATCACGCACTGACACCGTCTGGAAAAATCCAAAAGCCTGCAGTACGTTTGCTCTGTGAATGGATCTTGCAAGCATGGGCTGACGTTTCCCCAGAAAGCATTAATGGGTTAAGAAATGCTGCGTATCAAATGCCATGGATGGCAGCGAGGATGACGTGATGTGGGAGGAGACGTGATGTGTGAGGAGACAGCGAGGAGGACGTGATGTGTGAGGAGACAGCGAGGAGGACGTGATGTGGGAGGAGACAGCGAGGAGGACGTGATGTGGGAGGAGACAGCGAGGAAGACGTGATGTGGGAGGAGACAGCGAGGAAGACGTGATGTGGGAGGAGACAGCGAGGAGGACGTGATGTGGGAGGAGACAGCGAGGAAGACGTGATGTGGGAGGAGACAGCGAGGAAGACGTGATGTGGGAGGAGACAGCGAGGAAGACGTGATGTGGGAGGAGACAGCGAGGAAGACGTGATGTGTGAGGAGACAGCGAGGAAGACGTGATGTGGGAGGAGACGGGGAGGATGACGTGATGTGGGAGGAGACAGCGAGGAAGATGTGATGTGTGAGGAGACGGGGAGCAGACACCGTGAGTGACGATAGCGGGAGTGAGAGGAACAACCAGCGATGTAGAAGACGAGCTGAATGAGAAGACGTGATGTGACCAATAGACTGATGTTCTGTTTTATTGCACTACTATTTAATTGCACTACTGTTTTATTGCACTACTGTTTCATTGCAATCTATCTAGCCTGTTTTGTTTTTGTTTGCCAAGTTAGGCACATTTGAACACAATGTGTGATGTGTGTTGTCATTATTTTCAAATAAAAGACCAAAAAGATTTGGTCTTCAAAAAAAATAAAACCTTTTTTTTTTCCAAAAATGAGTCTTGAAAAAGAGGTCGTCTTATAATCGGGTCAATACGGTAATATGAATATTATAGATATTAACTTTATACACATTGATATTAATAGGAATATTATAGATATTAACATTATACACATTGATATTAATAGGAATATTATAGATATTAACTTTATACACATTGATATTAATAGGAATATTATAGATATTAACATCATAGATTATTTTATCCAATTCTACGTAAGATATTAATATGAATATTATAGATATTAACATCATACACATTTATGTTATATATATATAGGAATAGGAACATTATAGATATTAACATCATACACATTGATATTATTATGAATATTATAGATATTAACGTTATACACATTGATATTATGTATGAATATATTATCGATATTAGGTTAATATCTATAACATTCATATATAATATCAATGTGTATAATGTTATTATTAACATTATATTAACATAACATTGATATTATATATATATATATATATATGTATGTATATATATATAGGAATAGGAATATTATTAATATGAATATAAAATATATTAACATTATACACATTAATATTATATATAGGAATAGGAATAGTATGTATATTAACATTATATATATTCATATTAATAAATAAACATAGATAAACACACACACACACACACACACAGTATCACAGTATATACTGTGTGAGAATAGATAGATAGATAGATAGATAGATAGATAGATAGATAGATAGATAGATAGATAGATAGATAGATAGATAGATAGATAGATAGATAGATACATACATACATACATACATAGATACATAGATACATAGATAGACATACAAACACCTAATATATAAATAAACAAACAACTAATATATCAATAGCAAATACACAAAGGACTAGTATATAAATAGAGGTGACTGTCCTCCACCTCTCAGACCGACCAGCAGAGGGCGCCAGAGGACAACAACACAATGACAAACAAACCAGCAAGCCGCTCTTCATCGCGTTACCGTTGGGCTGCTAAGAGAACCAGAAACCATATTCATATATTTATGTTATTGGTCCCGTCCATCTCATTGCCTTCAGACACATTTTGTTGACACAAATGCAAAAATAATCTAATAAAAAGACCTTGTCTGCATCTCCGTGTGTATATCAATGTTTAATGTCCTCTCAGTCGGAGCTGGGCTTCCATGTGTTGAACCAACACAACACATTTTAATCTAATCTATGACCATGTGATCATACCGCAGACCAAGCATTATGAAATATAATGTCAGATTATCACGCCAAGCTCAAACTCTGTTCTATCATTTGGAGACATTTGGGACTTCAGATGAGGAGCAAAGCGAGGCCGTCTGTAGAAGCTGCTGCAGCCTCCAAGCCCTCACTGCCCTGACCTCTGAAACCAGCCTCCTTACAAGCTTCATTTAGCAGGGCTGAGCCTCATGGAAAGAAATGCTCCAAGTGGAGCCACATAACCAAGGCCATTTAGTGTAGGAGCAGAGGGATGCCTATGGATTTAATATAGGCCATTTATTTGATGGATTTAGATGATTTCAATGTACCTTTTCATTTACGTGTTAATATGTAGTGTGCAGCTGTATATGTTCTGAAAGGGAATTCAACATTCAAGATTCAAGATAACTTGATTTATCCCGAGGGAAATTAAGGATGCCTGTTATTCTTGTGAATATGAGTTGTCTTAAATTCAAAGTGCTTGTGACATGCTTGTGAGTCCTGGTCTCATCTCTAGACCATTTAAACAACTGAACCAAAAGGACAGGCGGAGGCGGAGTCAACAGAAGCCCCGCCCTGATGGAGTTCAGCTCCGCCCACCGTTTAGCTCACCAGTTAACATGGAGGGGAAGAGGAGGGGCTTACCACATGGGCTCTGGGTGAGGATCAATATATTAGTAGAATCAGGAGGATTCTCTCCTATGGCTAACACAACTATAACAACAACAATAATAATATATTCATAATAATAACATTATTAATATAAATATTAACATTAATAATATTCATATTAATATTATTTATAATAATCAATCAAATTAATATTAATTATTGTATCTATAATAATGATAATAAGTAGTAATAGTATTAATATTAAGATTAAGATTAATCATATTAATTATTATTATCAATATATTAGTAGGTTTAATAATAATATTACATTAAGATTAATGATAATAATAATTGTTAGAATTATGTATAATAATACTAATAAAAATACAGATATTATTATTATAGGCCCTAACAACATGTCTTTGAGGCCCTAACAACATGTCTTTGAGGCCCTAACAACATGTCTTTGAGGTCTTGTCAATTCTGGTGTCGGGAAGCAGAAGCAAAGTATACTATAGGACCAGATTAATAACCAGGTAACCATGACGACAAAGGTGCCAGTAAGGGCTTGGTGAACAAGGAGATACCGATGTCTTACTGTTAGGGATGTCCACCCAAGCTCTTCTTACAAGAACCAATGGGGTGTGGAATAACCGTCATGAGGGGAACACATCTTGGAGAGGAGGATGACCTGAATCTAGGGCTTTACGAGTGGAGGCGTGTCTCCAGATAACATAACAGCCTCAACCATCCACTTCCTGATGAACTTTGGAACTCTTTGGTGACTCACTTTACGATCCAGCCAGATACCAAGATAGTGTCAGTGACAGTTCCACGTTGACCTCTGAACCCTGACTGGTGCTGACATAACACACCATCTGTTGAGAGGTGAGCTGATTATTAACTAAGGACTCCAGGATTTGAGCAAGAAGGTACAATGTGGAAATTGGCCGATAGTTATTGAGATCATTTTTCTCACGCCTTTATGCAGTGGGACTACATGTGACAGGACTATATTCTAAATGACTTATTTCCAGACTAAAGGATCAGAAGAGATAGCTTGAAGTCCTTCCTGAACCAGAGAGTGAATGAAGGCCTGTAGAGTGAACTGAGAGGTCTGGTTAAGGAGGGAACATGAGCCAGTACTTCATGGTGAGGAGGTAAAGGGGGTGGGGAGGAGAGGAGGTGAGGAGGTGAGGAGGTAAAGGGGGTGGGGGAGGAGAGGAGGTGAGGAGGTGAGGAGGTAAAGGGGGTGGGGGAGGAGAGGAGGTGAGGAGGTAAAGGGGGTGGGGGAGGAGAGGAGGTGAGGAGGTAAAGGGGGTGGGGGAGGAGAGGAGGTGAGGAGGAAAGGGGGTGGGGGAGGAGAGGAGGTAAAGGGGGTGGGGGAGGAGAGGAGAGGAGGTGAGGAGGTGGGGGAGGAGAGGAGGTAAAGGGGGTGGGGGAGGAGAGGAGGTAAGGGGTGGGAGGAGAGGAGGTGAGGAGGTGAGGAGGAGAGGAGGTAAAGGGGGTGGGGGAGGAGAGGAGGTGGGGGAGGAGAGGAGGTAAAGGGGGTGGGGGAGGAGAGAGGAGGTGAGGAGGTGAGGGGAGAGGAGGTAAAGGGGGTGGGGGAGGAGAGGAGGTGAGGAGGTGAGGAGGAGGAGGAGGAGGTGGGGGAGGAGAGGAGGTAAGGGGGTGGGGAGGAGAGGAGGTGGGGGAGGAGAGGAGGTAGGGGGTGGGGGAGGAGAGGAGGTGAGGAGGGAGGGAGGAAAGGGGTGGGGGAGGAGAGGAGGTGAGGAGGTGAGGGAGGAAAGGGGGTGGGGGAGGAGAGGAGGTGAGGAGGTGAGGGAGGTGGGGGAGAAGAGGAGTTGGGGGAGGTGAGGGTGGAGGGGGAGGTGAGGAGGAGAGGGAGGTTGAGGGAGGTGAGGGTGGCGGGGGAGGTGAGGAGGTGAGGGAGGTGAGGAGGTGAGGGAGAAGAGGAGTTAGGGGAGGTGAGGGAGAAGAGGAGGTGGGGGAGGTGAGGAGGTGAGGGAGGTGAGGGAGGTGGGGGAGGTGAGGAGGTAAAGGGGGTGGGGGAGGTGAGGAGGTGAGGAGGTGAGGGAGGTGGGGGAGGAGAGGGATGAGGAGGTGAGGGAGGTGATGGACGTGAGGAGGTGAGGGAGAAGAGGAGTTGGGGGAGGTGAGGGTGGTGGGGAGGGAGAGGTGAGGAGTTGGGGAGGTGAGGGAGGTGGGGGAGGTGAGGAGGAGAGGGAGGTTGGCCGCTCCCTCTTCCTCGTGACCAGCACACAGTCCTATAGAACATTCAGTTCTATAGGACTGTCAGTTGGTTTGTTTACGTGGTTCCATGTCCAATAAACGTCCCGTTTGGACTTTGAATTCACCTCCGACTCCCGTCTCTCAGCACTACAGGGTGTGTGTTTCAATATGGGTTTGTGTGTGTTTTTATAAATGTGTGTGTGTTTCTATAAGTGTGTGTGTATTTAAATGTGTGTTTGTGTATTTATAAATGTGTGTGTATTTCTATAAGTGTGTGTGTATTTAAATGTGTGTTTGTGTATTTATAAATGTGTGTGTTTCTTTAAGTGTGTGTGTATTTATAAATGTGTGTGTATTTATGTAAGTGTGTATGTGTATTTATAAATGTGTGCGAGTTTCTATAAATGTGTGTGTATTTAAATGTGTGTTTGTGTATTTATAAATGTGTGTGTTTCTATAAGTGTGTGTGTATTTATATAAATGTGTGTGTGTGTGTGTGTGTATTTATAAATGTGTGTATTTATATAAATGTGTGTGTATTTTAATGTGTGTTTGTGCATTTATAAATGTGTGTGTATTTATATAAGTGTGTGTGTATTTCTATAAGTGTGTTTGTATTTATAAATGTGTGTGTATTTCAATATGTGTTTGTTTGTGTATTTATAAATGTGTGTGTATTTCTATAAGTGTGTGTGTATTTATAAGTGTGTGTGTGTGTGTTTATTTATATAAGTGTGTGTGTGTGTGTATTTATAAATGTGTGTGTATTTAAATGTGTTTGTTTATGTATAAATTTGTTTGTTTCGATAAGTGTGTGTGCATTTATAAATATGTGTGTGTGCATATATAAATATGTGTGTGTGCATTTATATAAGTGTGTGTGTGTGTTTGTGTGAGTCTGAGGTGGGGGAGGTAAGGACGTGAGGAGGTGGGGAGGTGAGGAGATGAGGAGGTGAGGAGGTGAGGCGGTGGGGGAGGTTAGGAGGTGGGGGAGGTTAGGAGGTGAGGAGGTGAGAAGGTGAGGAGGTGAGGAGGTGAGTCTATGGGGGATGTTAGGGAGGTGAGGAGATGAGGAGGTGAGGAAGGTGAGGACTAGGGGAGGTGAGGGAGGTGAAGAGATGAGGAGGTGAGGAGGTGAGGAGGTGAGGAGGTGAGGGGGTGGGGGCGGTGGGGGAGGTGAGGGAGGTGGGGGAGGTGAGGACGTGGGGAGGTGAAGAGATGAGGAGGTGAGGAGTTGGGGGAGGTGAGGAGGTAAAGGGGGTGGGGGAGGAGAGGAGGTGAGTAGTTGAGGGAGGTGGGGGAGGAGAGGGGTGAGGAGGTGAGGGAGGTGATGGAGTTGAGGAGGTGAGGAAGAAGAGGAGTTGGGGGAGGTGAGGGTGGTGGGGGAGGTGAGGAGGAGAGGGAGGTGGGGGAGGTGAGGAGGAGAGGGAGGTGGGGGAGGTGAGGAGGAGAGTGAGGTGGGGGAGGTGAGGAGGTGAGGGAGGTGGGGGAGGTGAGGAGGAGAGGGAGAAGAGGAGTTGGGGGAGGTGAGGAGGTGAGGAGGTGAGGAGGAGAGGGAGGTGGGGGAGGTGAGGAGGAGAGGAGGTGAGGAGGAGAGGGAGGTGGAGGAGGTGAGGAGGTGAGGAGGTGAGGGTGGTGGGGGAGGTGAGGGAGGTGGGGAGGTGAGGAGGTGAGGAGGTGAGGAGGTGAGGAGGTGAGGAGGTGGGGGAGGTGAGGGAGAAGAGGAGTTGCGGGAGGTGAGGAGGTGAGGGAGGTGGGGGAGGTGAGGAGGAGAGGGAGGTTGGCCGCTCCCTCTTCCTCGTGACCAGCACACAGTCCTATATAACATTCAGTTCTATAGGACTGTCAGTTGGTTTGTTTACGTGGTTCCATGTCCAATAAACGTCCCGTTTGGACTTTGAATTCACCTCCGACTCCCGTCTCTCAGCACTACAGTGTGTGTGTTTCAATATGGGTTTGTGTGTGTTTTAATAAATGTGTGTGTGTTTCTATAAGTGTGTGTCTATTTAAACGTGTGTTTGTGTATTTATGAATGTGTGTGTTTCTATTAGTGTGTGTGTGTGTATTTCTATAAGTGTGTGTGTGTGTATTTCTATAAGTGTGTGTGTGTGTATTTCTATAAGTGTGTGTGTGTGTATTTCTATAAGTGTGTGTGTGTGTGTATTTCTATAAGTGTGTGTGTGTGTATTTCTATAAGTGTGTGTGTGTGTGTGACGGGGCGGCTCCGTCACACACACACACACACACACACACACACACACACACACACTGTGACGGGGCGGCTCCGTCACTGGCTGCGGGCAGTGCTCATACATACACACACACTCATGGTCTGTCTTTCCATATACCGTATAACCCTATCATGTAATGTGGTGCGTTTCATGTGGACAGCGCACATGGAAACACACACGCCAGATACGCAGCGGAGCAACGCACACACACACACACACACACACACGCACACACACACACACACACACACACACACACACACACGCACACGCACACGCACACGCACACGCACACGCACACGCACACACACGCACACGCACACACCAAACACACCAAACATCCCCCTGTCAGCTT
>JANIIK010002753.1:0-16450 GCA_027704905.1 Muraenolepis orangiensis | reverse complement strand
TCATATATATATATTATATACAAGCAGTTATATTAAAGCTGGACACATTATCTACGTGTCATTACAGTCGTGCTGCGGGTTTAAAGGGTGAATAAAACAGCATTACATGAAAACCTTCCAATATGAATAGTGTTCTTTAATAATGATCTTCCTGTGATCCAGAGCCCATTGTGTCCAGTTCTATGGAAATACCCTACGGATGTGATTGGTTTAATTTGATAGGTGTGCTTATTGAGGACTATATCTCTTAATAAATACAGAACATGAACCCTACTGTCTGTCATGTCGTGTATGGCGTGTGAAACCATTGGTAGAGTCCAGATAAAAGATGATGTCTTTAAACAAGGACGGCCTTGTAGCTGAAGGAAAGTACAACCACTTGGACACAATGAGGACAATAGAAATACACACGCATGCATGCACACACCCACACATATATAGAAGTGCAAACACACACACACACTCATAGAAACACACACACACACACACACACACACACACACACACACACACACACTCATAGAAACACACACACACACACACACACACACACACACGTCAAGTCAAGTTTATTGTCTCTTCACAGTTTACACAAGTATAAAGCAGTGAGTGAAAATATTATGTGCAAAACCCAACAACAGACAGCAGTTATAAAAATAAGATAAAAATAGATAAAAAATAGAATAAAAACAATAGAATAAAAGCAAAAAAATAAATAAAAATGCAATTTATAAAATGCAATATATCGGCACAGAAAAAGAGCAATATGTATATATAAATCAATGTAACAAAATATACATTGTTATATGCTATACGCCCTTGTTCAGCAGCCTGATGGCCTGACTGTGGAAGCTATCTCTGAGTCTATTTGATACCACTTGATACTGAGGTATCGCCTGACTGACGGTAACAGTGAGTACAGTTCGTGGCTGTAGGGCAATGTCTTTATGATGCGTTTGGCCTTGGCCACACACACACACACACACACACACACATAAAGAAGTACACACACACACGTTTATGTACATACACACACACTTACATGTGTTCACTGTCAGTATCTTGGTATGAAGCTGTCTGATAAATGATTAATACATCTTAAGATATGAGGCTGCTTATCAAAGCCATGTTTTATTAATATCTGTTATTGCACCACTAGGGGGCACTGAATCCACCACCTTCTGGCCAACATGATTAGGGTAAAGGAGACACAGGTGTGTGTGTGGTGTAGGTGTTTGGACTGGTGCTCAACACACACACACACACACCTCTCTGTAGCACAGACACACACATATCTCACAAAAACTCACACACACAAACACACACCTCTAGGAGGAAGAGAGGTGGTGAGGGAGGGAGGGAGAAGGAGAAGGAGGGAGGAGGAGGAAGAGGAAGAGACGTGTTGAGGGAGGGAGGGAGGAGGATAGAGGCAGGGAGGTGGGGAGAGAAGAGAAGGAGAGAGAGAAGTGGGGAGGGCCCAATGCTCTAACAGACACACACACATCTCTCTCTCTAACAGACACACACACACACACACACACACACTGCAGGAGGGAATGGGGAGGAAGCATTCTGTTGAACTGGTTTAAAATGGCTCATAAAACATGTTGAATGTTGAAGTGACCAGAAGAAGAGAGCCAACCCAAGACTTAATGAAGGGTTGATCCAAGGTTTGATGAAGCGTATTCATCCTGTCACCACGGTGACTGAATGACTCAGAGACTCACTTGTTGTCCCAAGGGAGACTCTGAGTCCCAACACGCCGCCTCACTGAGGCTTGACTTTCAACACAGTTCTGGGGAGCTGGAGTTTGTCTTTGGGTGAGGAGGAGAGATGTGGGGGAGGGAGGAGAAGGAGGGAGGAGGATAGAGGGAGGGAGGGAGAGGAGGAGGAAGAGAGGTGGTGAGGGAAGGAGAAGGAGGAAGGAGGATAGAGGGAGGGAGAGAGGTGGTGAGGGAGCAGAAGGAGGGAGGAGGATAGAGGGAGGGAGGGAGAGGGAGGAGGAGGAGGGAGAGAGGTGGGGAGGAGGAGGGAGAGAGGTGGTGAGGGAAGGAGGGAAGAGGGAGGAGGATAGAGGGAGGGAGAGGGAGGGAGGAGGAGGAATAAAGATTTGGGTGAGGGAGGAGAAGGGAGGAGGATAGGGGTGGGGGGGGGAGGAGGAAGAGAGGTAAAGCAGAAGAAAAAATTATCCAGTTGGTCCCAACGAGCAGTAAAATACACTAAAATCCTAAATATAAGACAGCAAAACTAAATTGAAACAAAAACCTAACCGTAGCAAAACAGCAGCTGATACCACTTAGTAGGAAAAACACATTGTACATTAGCTTACAATACAGAAGTACACATTTAAATCTTTTAACTTAGGTAATTATAAACATACCACTACTCATTATGATTGATATTAAAGTACTAAGCAGGGCCAGGGGGGAACAACACACACCCCTCCAGGTTAACAGGAACTTCAGGCATCACACTTGGCCAAAGGAACACCAGGTGGACCAGGATACAAGCTGACAGTAGGCTAATACAAATGGATGTCATTCAGTGCTACTATAAGATGCACATGAGGAATATTAAGTTGCTGATCAAACATGACATCCAGTATCTGACAATTGACCTCCCCTTAAGGTGGCCATGTGGCAACAGGCAGGCAGCAAACGAACCAAAGGCTGCCATGATGCCACAGGTGCCTTAAACCCCCCTGAGTTAATTAGGGGTTGGCTCTGGGGGAGGAGTTGACCTACTTTAGGTGATGGTGAGTTCAGGGCCTAGAGATGAGTGTGGGACAGAACCTGAACCAGTGGTCCTGCTACACATGGGTGGGGTTATCAATATATCAGTTGTCAGTTACCCAAACATCTTTAACATACGGTTCAACAAACCTACCCTGAATAAACCTTTCATTAAGTCTTGTGTTGGCTCTCTTCTTCTGGGGCCGGTTGGTTGAAGGCTGTTTAACTCTTAACGAGTCGTTAAATCAGCTAATCAGTGGTTCATTTTTAATGCATGGTTCAATTAGGTTGTTCAAAGGGTATTTAGTGGTCAACATCTTCAGGCGATTAACCAGTGGTTAACTTTAATCACTGGCTGAAGGTGTATTAAACTATGATTAAGACATGTCTAGTGGTTCTTGTTTAGCTTTTACCCAACTTTTTGCTGCTCCACAACATGAATCAACATCGCTAGAGAAGATACCATCAAGAAAGACAACAATTAACATATATACAACACATACATCGAAATAATTATTATATTAAAAATATATATATACATAATATATAATTTAAAAAAAAATCTGTCCTCAGTGTTTCCCTGCTCTCCTCTACCAACTCTCTAACAGATTAACTTCTGCTAAGGAAAAATATAGTTTTTCTCTTTCTGCTAACTAGCATTAGCATCCATCTTTAGAGTTGTTAAGAGGAGATACAGGAAGTCGTTTCAAGAATTATGGGTAAAAATACTTAATATTAATACTTAATAACTGTTTAACGACTGGTTAAGTAGTGATTAGTTAGCCACTCGCCTAATCATCCTTTGAACAACCAACAGTTAACAAATGGTTAACTAACGACTGATTAGGACATTTAAGGACTGATTAAGACTTAACGACTGATTAGGACATTTAAGGACTGATTAAGACTTAATGACTGATTAAAAGATTGAACGACTGAGGGGGGAAGGACACTTTGAACAACCGGCCACTGGTCACTTACTGTGTGTGTGTGTGTGTGTGTGTGTGTGTGTGTGTGTGTGTGTGTGTGTGTGTGTGTGTGTGTGTGTGTGTTGAGCACCAGTCCAAAAACCTACACCACACACACTGTATATAACTGCCTGTATATAATATATATATATGATATTATTAGAGCTGCGTGGTGTTGTAATGCTCTAGTGTCGCCAGCAGGGAGCAGCAGAACACAGCGATATACAGATATTAAAATACGAGTAAGAACCGTGAAGGGATTGGGTCATCGATTAAGAGCAGAGGTCGCTGTGAACCTTTGAGATAAAGAACAATGAACACATGAATGAACAATTGACTAAGAGCTCAATATGTAAGTAAATAACTAAATAATGAAACTGTTGCATTTGTTGAACGTTCCTGACCTGCTCCCAGACCGTAGTGGAGGAATACAGGGGATATTGATCCAGGGCCCAAGCACAGGCTTCAGGTTCAATAACCACTTAATGAACACACAGGCAGGGTTTACTAACCAGAGGGTTGGATTGATTGATAACTTATTCTAGACAGATGTACATTGATACTACTCCGTTCACTTCCAGACACACACAGACGCAGCCTGGCCCTACATGACCCTACTAGTATAACACTACCCCTCTCTCTTAAAGGGATAGGCAGCCTAGCCTACATGACCCTACTAGTATAACACTACCCCCTCTCTCTTAAAGGGATAGGCAGCCTGGCCCTACATGACCCTACTAGTATAACACTACCCCCTCTCTCTTAAAGGGATAGGCAGCCTGGCCCTACATGACCCTACTAGTATAACACTACCCCCTCTCTCTTAAAGGGATAGGCAGCCTGGCCCTACATGACCCTACTAGTATAACACTACCCCTCTCTCTTAAAGGGATAGGCAGCCTGGCCCTACATGACCCTACTAGTATAACACTACCCCCTCTCTCTTAAAGGGATAGGCAGCCTGGCCCTACATGACCCTACTGGTATAACACTATGCATATTGGAAGGTTTTCATGTAATGTTGTTTTATTCACCCTTTAAACCCGCAGCACGACTGTAATGACACGTAGATAATGTGTCCAGCTTTAATATAACTGCTTGTATATAATATATATATATGATATTATTAGAGCTGCGTGGTGTTGTAATGCTCTAGTGTCGCCAGCAGGGAGCAGCAGAACACAGCGATATACAGATATTAAAATACGAGTAAGAACCGTGAAGGGATTGGGTCATCGATTAAGAGCAGAGGTCGCTGTGAACCTTTGAGATAAAGAACAATGAACACATGAATGAACAATTGACTAAGAGCTCAATATGTAAGTAAATAACTAAATAATGAAACTGTTGCATGAACTAAACATGTTGTCTCAGTGGCTGCGCTTCAAACCACCGCAATAAAACAGAAAGGAAAGCTGTGTGTTGAGAACTGATCTATTAGGTTCTAATCTCTTCTGTTCTATACTCTACTGTACGTCTAGACATCTCCACCTCAGCCTGCAGTGGTTACCTGTGTGTTTAACTGTGAGTGTGTGTGTGTGTGTGTGTGTGTGTTTAACTGTGATTGTGTGTGTTTTCGTGTGTGTGTGTGTGTGTGTGTGTGTGTGTGTGTGTGTGTGTCGTGGTGTGTGTGTGTGTGTGTTTCAGCATCATAAAGACATTGCCCACCCCAGCCACCAACTGTACTCACTGTTACCGTCAGTCAGGCGATACCTCAGTATCAAGTGGTATCAAATAGACTCAGAGACAGCTTCACAGTCAGGCCATCAGGCTGCTGAACAAGGGCTATACATAACAATGTATATTTTATTACATTGATTTATATTTATATATAGCTTTTTTTCTGTGCTGATATATTGCATTTTATAAATTGCATTTTTATTTTTATATATTTAAATTTGAACTTTATAAAGTTTTGTAATTGTTCTTACTTCTTTTTATTCTATTGTTTTTATTTTATTTTTATAACTGCTGTCTGTCGTCGGGTTTTGGACATAAGATTTTCACTCACTGCTTTATACACTTTATATACTTAATAAACTTGACTTGACTTGACTTGACTTACCAGTCTATTCAATTCAACAGAGCTTTATTGGCATGGGAAGCACACATTCACATCACAAAAGTAACAAAGAACTACAAAAGGCTGAACCATAAGAGTTAAACACTATATATCTATCTATATATATACAGATATATATCTATATATATACTTATATATATATAGATATATATACGTATATCTATATATATTACCAGTGTCTCTCACTAGAGCACACCCTCCCTCTCTCTCTGTCACACACACACTTCCTCTGGGTTTTTCCGTTGCTATAGTTTCACCTTGTTCTGGTGTGTGTGTGTGTGTGTGTGTGTGTGTGTGTGTGTGTGTGTGTGTGTGTGTGCCTGAATGCGTGTGTATATATGTTTATAAACGAGAAAGGGTTTCTGTATTGGCTCGGTTTGGATGTAAGCACACACACACACACACACACACACGCACACACACACACACACACACACACACACACACACACATGCAGTTACAGGCACTCACACACACATGCAGTTACAGGCGCACACATGCAGGCACGCACACACACACATAGGCACGCACAGGCACGCACACACACACACACACACACACACACACACACACACACACACACACACACACACACACACACACACACACACACACACACACACACACACACACACACACACACACACACACACACACACACACACACACACACACAGGGTGGCAGTATAGCTCAGGAGGTAGAGCGGTCGCCTCACCACCGGCAGGTTGCTGGTTCGATCCCCGCCTCCTCCTATCAAAAGCTGTGGAGGTGTCCTTGATCAAGACCCCCTAACTGCTCCTGACCTGCTGGCTGTCTCCTTGATGGCTGACTCCTCCGTTGGTGGTTGAATGAGTGGATGAATGGTGAATGTGAGGACTTGTAAAGAGCTTTGAGTAACCATTGGTTAGAAAAAGCTCCATTTGGAAACGTCCATTTACCACACACACACAGTGAGAACTGGAACAAATGTTGAGACAGACAGTAACAATGTACTGTATCTATCTGTATATAAATATATACATACATATATATATATAGTCACACACACACACACACACAAGAGACAGAGCTTTAAAAGGAGAGCTCTCAGGGGGGGGTAGAGGTCAGAGGTCATTAGGAGCAGGTAGGGGTCAGAGGTCATTAAGGATTGCATTACTTTACAGTCATTTAGCAGACGCTTTTATCCAAAGAGACTTACAATAGTGTGTTTCAACAAAGGAAGGAAAGAGAACAACTCGTCACCAGAAGTCAAAAGTGCATTTCATTTCTAAGACGTCTCCAATAACTGAACCAGAGCTCAGGTAGAAGGACAATAATTCAGACTAAAGTGTAAGGGACAAAGTACAATAAGTTGGCAAACAATATGCAACAATATTGTAGTGTATGTTTATACCCTTAATATAATCTAAACACTGTCTTATGGTCCTCTATACATAGCAGTAGGTGGTGTAGTGTATGTTTATACCCTTATTATAATCTAAACACTGTCTTATGGTCCTCTATACATAGCAGTAGGTGGTGTAGTGTATGTTTACACCCTCATTATAATCTAAACACTGTCTTATGGTCCTCTATACATAGCAGTAGATGGTGTAGTGTATGTTTATACCCTTATTATAATCTAAACACTGTCTTATGGTCCTCTATACATAGCAGTAGATGGTGTAGTGTATGTTTATACCCTTATTATAATCTAAACACTGTCTTATGGTCCTCTATACATAGCAGTAGGTGGTGTAGTGTATGTTTATAGCCTTATTATAATCTAAACACTGTCTTATGGTCCTCTATACCTAGCAGCAGATGGCTACATCATAATCTTCTGGTGAAGCCCAAGGCCCACTAGGTCATAGAGATGTGTTAAGATGTTCCAGTTATCGGCTGGTGTCCCTGTAGGCCCTTATAAGGGTACCTTTAGGCTGCCTTCAACGGTGTCTTATGGACGTACCGTGAGCCATAGCCGTAGGGAGTCGTGCCGTGGGGAACGTTTGACTGATAAGAATGAAGTGATGTCCAAGCCACGGAATGTGGGAGAACGTATATACTGGGTAAGAAGGAGAGGATCTTCAGGATCTTCAGTCTGAGAATTGGCACGGCAGACTCCATCTTGCTGCAGTTGATTATTGTTATCCGGATCTCTGCAATTGATTCTTATCCATCCGAGTAGAAATTATTCTACAATACTATTAGTATATTATATATATATATAGTATATTATATATATAGTATATTAGTATCGCCCTTAGTCAGAGTTACAGGGTGGCTTTACATCTGATGATGAAACCAGAATCACATCTGGTTCTCCTTCCAGTCCGTTTGGTCACTTATTGGATAGAGAGAAATGGGGCTTTGATTTAGTCAATGTATATACTCTTTAGTGTATTGTTATGATGGTTATTATGAATATTATTGATGGTTGTTGGTTATCGTTTCCATCCCCTCTCTGTGTTAAGGTTATTTTTCGGCTTCGTCCCAAGCAGCAAAACAGGTTATTTGAAGCCAAACCAGGTTTGACTTGGGTTGTATTTTGGTGTTCAACAAACGCTCATCAAACTGGTTTCTTGACCCCAACAGAAGGAACTCTAAACGTAACGTTTGTTAAACGTTCTAATCGGGTGTTGAACGCAACGTTTAAAAACCAATTCTGAATCGGTGTCAACTTATACCAACTGTTACCAACACAATGTGAATGACTCGGTCTAAACAGGTGTGAAACCCACCGTTCAATAAGGATCGTATCGGAGACCTATTTCACACGTTTAACGGAGGTGCTGCTGTGGGGTCATTTAACACCCAATAGCGACGTGTTGGAAACGTTTCATAAACCTGTTTCCTCCACATGTGGACAGATGCTTAAGCAATGGCATGATGTCTAATGGACAGCACCAGGTCCATCTTGTGAGTTCTGATGAACAGATCACAGATGAACACTCTTGTTGGTGCAGATAGAATAGAACTAGAGGTGATCACACTGGGCTGTTGCAAAGGGCTTGGTGATTAAGGAGCATTTGGTTAGAAATGTTCTTTTAGTGTCTAAAGTTATTGTAGCTACCCAGTATAGACCTAGCTACACCGAGCTGACCGTGAAATAAGACATCCATACAACACTTTAGATTACATTTACATTTACATTTAGGGCATTTGGCAGACGCTTTTATCCAAAGCGACTTACAAGGTGTACATAAGATACATATTTACATTTGGATTGTTTGTTTTGGTAGTATTTATTGTTTAGATAGTTAACGTTTGTTTTATAAGTCAGACAGATATTTAGTTGTATATCTATTGTAGTAAATACATTTCCAAGCTATGACCACCTGATGGCGGTTTGGGGTTTGATTGAGCCTTCAATTGACTAAATGGTTGGGGTCTCCAGAGCCAAGAGCCTCCAGAGCGTCCATCCACGGTAGGTTATTGTCTGAGCTGCTCTGTAGTAACAGAGGGTGGGATGCCATTGCATTTACAGAAGGCTGCACTAAAGGACTCAGCCCCCTTTAAATACATCAGTGCACTACAGCAACTCAGTTTTCCCCATGGTGTGGTACACATAACCACTATAAAACATTTAGCCAAACAAGAGCCTTACTAGTTTATAACTTAAAGCAGTAACCTTTTTTAAGCCGTCTCACGTGTCGTGTTAGACTGTCCCTTTAATCGATAGCCTGTGTGGTGGTCTGTGTTGGGTTAGGGTTACGGTTAGGGTTAGGGTTAGGGTTAGGGTTAGGGTTAGGGTTAGGGTTAGGGTTAGGGTTAGGGTTAGGGCCTGTGTGTGGTGGTCTGTGTTGGGTTAGGGTTAGGGTTATGGTTAGGGTTAGGGTTAGGGTTAGGGTTAGGGTTAGGGTTAGGGTTAGGGTTAGGGTTAGGGCCTGTGTGTGGTGGTCTGTGTTGGGCTGTTACTTCACTACATGGACACTGCTTTGACAACTAGGGTCACCTTGGGAATTGTCCAGTTGTGATATTGACATGGTTCACCACTGGTGTACTGTGTGTATTGTGTGTACTGTCTGTGTGTACTGTGTGTACTGTGTGTCTGTAATGTGTGTGTGTATGTCTGTACTGTGTGTGTTTGTACTGTGTGTACTGTGTGTAATGTGTGTATGTATATATGTGTGTACTGTGTGTGTTTGTAGTGTGTACTGTGTGTACTGTGTGTAAGTGTATATCTGTGTGTACTGTGTAATGTGTGTGTGTATATATGTGTGTACTGTGTGTACTGTGTAATGTGTGTGTGTATATATGTGTGTACTGTGTGTGTTTGTACTGTGTGTACTGTGTGTACTGTGTGTAAGTGTATATATGTGTGTACTGTGTGTACTTTGTGTCTGTAATGTATGTGTGTGTGTGTCTGTACTGTGTATGTGTCACAAACCGCCCTCCTCTTCATCACTAATCACCCTCCTCTTCATCACTAACCACCCTCCTCTTCATCACTAACCACCCTCCTCTTCATCACTAACCACCCTCCTCTTCGTCACTCATCTTCATCACTTACCACCCTCATCTTCATCACCCACCACCCTCATCTTCATCACTAACAACCCTCCTCTTCATCACTTACCACCCTCCTCTTCGTTACCCACCACCCTCCTCTTCATCACTCACCACCCTCCTCTTCATCACTAACCACCCTCCTCCTCATCACTAACCACCCTCCTCTTCATCACTCACCACCCTCCTCTTTAACACTGACCACCCTCCTCTTCATCACTCAACACCCTCCTCTTCATCACTCACCACCCTCTTCTTCATCACTAACCACCCTCCTCTTCGTTACTCCTCTTCATCACTCACCACCCTCCTCTTCATCACTAACCACCCTCCTCTTCAACACTCACCGCCCTCCTCTTCATCACTAACCACTCTCCTCTTCATCACTCACCACCCTCCTCTTTATCACTCACCACCCTCCTCTTCATAACTCACCACCCTCCTCTTCATCACTCACCGCCCTCCTCTTCATCACTAACCACCATGTGTGTGTGTGTATAAGTTGTCAAGTGGTCCAAACCCAATAAGTGTGACTACGGTATTGATTCCAATCACCCAATGGATCAATAGGTTGAGCTCTCAGTCCCAGAGTTCTGTCCCCACGTCTCAAGGCGTGTGGAGAGAAGTCCGACTCACTTCCAAGAGCAGCCCCCTCTTCATCAGTGGATCACCAAACAGGCGTCACGTACCCAACCCATACCAACAGCCGGCGGGCCGTGGCCCATCTCCGTCCTTATGGGTAGGTGTTTGGCTAATTCATGGGAGGATATTTCATTTGGAGTTTTATTTTATTTTCTTTGATTTTGATTGGCTAAAAGTATGCATGCAGAGAGTGATTGGTTTAGATAGAAATGGGGGCGGGCTTATTGAACGTAATCTGGGTGGTAGGGGAACGGAATGACAGTTATAGAGTGATATGGGAGTTGGTAAGTTGAGCTCTGAATGATTGTGTATTTTGTTAATCTTTTCTGTTAGTTCGTTCACTGTTGATTATTTACATGTACTAATAGATCGATGTGTTTTGTCAGTTTTACAATCTGTTAATGAAGGGAGAAAAACCAAAACGAATTGTGTCAAGTCTCATCATTCCACCCGAACTGCCGGAGTAAGCAGAAGATCTTCACCCATTCAGCTAGCTAGAGGGAGAGCTGAACAATTGTAAAACACCCGCTGACGACCAGCCTGAAGAGGACGGACCGTCAGCTAGCTAAGAAGAACAAACACGGTTGGACGCAACAGGAGCTCCGGGAGGACAAGGACCCATTCACCGGAGGCGAGAGCAAGCTAAAACCTGGTCAGGTTAGTGACGCAGCCGCCAGCCGGCAACAGAGCCGTGGAGCCCGCAACTGTAGCTAACTAGCTACCTGCTAGCTAGCGTAGCATTAGCCAACTAAGCTAGCGTTAGCTCTGTTTTCGCAATAGCACAACAGGCGCGCGGTAGGGCTTATAGTACTCAAAGCTACAGCTAGCTAGGCAGGTAAGGAGTGTAAGAATCCGCAGCTAGCTTCAGCTAGCTAGCCCAACTGTAAGAATCCACAGCTAACTAAGCTAACCTACAAGACCCACCAAGAAAGGAATTGTGAGCTAATAGCAGCTATTCAGAGAGCTACCCACACCCAGCACTCATTCTCTGTGACTCTATTGACTGTTTGCATTAAAATAGGTTTGTGTGTACCTGGGTATTAAGTCGTCGGGGGGAGGAAAATCCTCTCCCACTTTATTATTTTATTTTAGCAGTATCCCTGGGAGGACCCCACGGTGAACCTGGTTCCGCTGCCGAAGACTAGGTAAGGAAGTGCAGGGACCAGTGCAAATCAGCTCAGGGAGTCAGAGAGGGCTGAAGATATAAGATAGAAAGACGAAACAGGTACACACAGTTTATTTCTGAGTCACAGGCAAAATGGAGGCACTGAAGATTGAAAGGGAAAAATTGGCAGTCACTTTTGAGAGAGGATATCGCCATATCATCAGGTCAGTGGCATTAATGGGCGAAAATGACATGAAACGCGAGTGGATGGCGCTCCTGTCAAACGCGAAAGACCTAAACTCTGCAAACGACAATTATGAGGTAGGTTTGCGGGCCAAAGCAAGTCAGGAACCTGAGGCAGGTAACAGTCAGCTTCTTCAAGACATCACCAATGCCGCTGAGGAGAGCGCTCAGAAGGTTGAACAGGTCGGTCACGTCATAAAGGCCAACATGTGGACAAGGTTCGCGGAAATCAAACTTTCATCCGCAATTAGACGAGCAGAACGGAGTCACGAAGGCGCGAAGAGGATCAGTCTAGAAGAGGCAACCCATGACATTTGTAAAGAACGAAGCACACTCACAGAGAACCTCATCATCAAAGCGCGAAGTCTGTTATCAAGCTGGGAGGAGTGGATCCCTGTAGTTGAGGCGTGCAGCACGAGAAAGTCGCTAGAGGAGCTGGAGGACAAAAGGGATGAACTTTGGGAAAAGTGTGTGACTGAGTTTGGAAGAATTGAGAAGAAAAATACTGACAAAATGGCCGACAAGGCCGCCGCAGCAAAGCAAATAGCCACCGACGCTCTCGCCGAAGATGAGAGGAAAAGGGCAGACGCTCTCGCCGAAGAAGAGGCCAAAGATCGAACGACAGATAAAGAAAACAAAGAAGCTATTGCCAAGCTGGAAAGGAAAGCCGCTGAGGCAAGACTGAGGTCAGCTGATAGCGTGGCCGAGTTTGAGAAAGAGACAGCGAAAGTGAAATTGGAGGCCGAAGGAGAGATCGCTGATGCAAGGCAGAAGGCGGCCGTGATTGAGTTGAAGGCAGCAGAAATAGCCGCTTAAGAGCGCGCCAAGCTACTGGAGGCTCAGCGGGAGGCATGGGAACAAGCCCGGGAGGCAGGGCTGGAGAGCGCCACATCTGGAGGCAACCGCACTGGAGCCATCTCCAGGATCAAACTCCCTCCAACAAGGCTTCCCGTGTTCAGCGGGTGTATGAGAGATTTTCATCGCTGGTGGAAAGATTGGGAAAGCCTGCAGCGGCAGGGAGACCCATCGGGGTCGCCAGAGGTGAAGAAACTCCACCTCCTCGAGAGCATAGACCGAAAGGTTTTCGAGGAGCTCAAACTCTCGAGCTACCGCTCAGCGGAAGACGTATTCAAAGCCTTGGAGAATCGGTTTGGAGACAAGGCAACCATCGCGCTGCAAATTATTGAGGAATTGGAAAGAATACCGGCGGTAAAAGGAAACCAGCCGAGGAAAGCGATCGACCTTATTCAGGCAGTGGAAAGAGCCCTCATGGACCTGACAGACTTAGGAGAAGTGGGCGCTATGAAGAACCCACTTGTACTTAAAGCCATCGAGAGCAAACTGCCAGATCGTGTGCAGGAAGGCTGGATTACCTTTGTAACCGAACCCGAAAACCAAATCACCCCAGACAAGCAATTCGATGCTCTTCTTCTGTTTCTGAAAAGGCAGGAAGTAATCCTCGAAAGGATGGCGCGAGTCCGAGGCTCCACAGAAACCTCTGAAAGAGCACCAGAGAAGCCAGTCAGATGGGAGAAGAAGGCGTTCACAAGGGCCACGGAAAAAGACTCACCGGTAAATAAAGAAGAAGAGGAACATCAAGGTGAGACCAGAGTCACGGGCAGGAGCTCGGAAAGAAGAGAAGAGTGTGACATCTGTGGAAGCGATCAGCACGGTGGCAAAATATTCTTCTGCCGAAAGTTCAAGAGTCTCAGTCTGGCAGAGAAACGAGCCATAGCAAAGCAAAGCAAAGCCTGTCAGAAATGTTTGGGCATGCACGGCGCCGACGGAGAGTGTAGTAACCGGTACCTGTGCAGAACGTGTAAGCAGAATGAAGGAGGAGCGAGTCATCACTACCTTCTGTGTCCCAAGTGGAGTGAGGGAAAGAAGACAGGGCCAGGGCTCTCTGATAAGCAGCGGGAAGTCCTGGACTCTTTGGGGCTCAACCCTGAACAGGAAAAGAGGGTGAAGGACGCATTCACCAGTAAGGCTTCGATGACGCTGAGCACGGGCGCAGAAGGCGGAAGTCTCTTCGCGGGGAATGGGCCAGAGGAACATCCAGTACTAATGATGATATTGACAGTCAAAACAGAAGCAGGTCATGCCCTGGGAACCCTCATAGACCTCGCCTCCGACACAAATTATATCACCAACCGGGCCGCCGATCGGCTCCAACTGGAGCGGAGGCAAGTAACACTGACTGTGCATGGGGTCGGTGGAATGAAGGTCAAGGTCAAGACTAACAAGTACCTGCTAAAGGTCAGGGCGTGGAGCAACAACAGATGGAGTCCCCACGAGATGGTATGCTACGGGCTCGACACGATCGCTCGTGCAGACAAGGTCATCAGTCCAGAGCGACTCTGTAAGTTCTTCCCTGGGGTCGAGAAGAAAGAGCTGGTCCGACCTGAGGAAATCGAGCTCTTGATCAGCCACCGAGAGGGACGACTCGCTCCACGGTGGATAAGAAGGACGGGAGACTTAGTGCTGTGGGACGGGCCTCTGGGGAAGACCGTGGGAGGAACGCACCCAGACCTGTTTGAAAGTTGGGAAAGATCCGCACACAACTCCCAGACGCACTTTGCGCGTTCTCTGAGAACGGAGGCAGTAAGATTTGAGGAGATCCCCTGCAAGACGCCCAGCGCCAAAGAAGAGGATGGAGACCAGAAGCCGCAAGGTCATGAAAAGACCGGGAGAACAGCTGCAAGCAGCAAAGAGGTCCTCGAGTGGTGGAGCTGGGATAGCATCGGCGCCGCGTGCGAGCCAAAATGCGGAGGGTGTCGCTGCGGAAATTGTCAGCCGGGCGGGAAAGAGATGACTCTCGCAGAGGAAAAGGAGGTCGAAATCATCAAAAAGGGCTTGACTTACGTAATGTCTGATGACCACAGCGACCTGCCGCACTGGGACACAGAGTACCCGTGGACTGAGGACCCCAGCTCGCTCCCGAACAACAGAGGAGCGGTAGAGGCTACATTCCGGAGGACCGAGAAGCGATTGGAGAGGGACCCGGTGTGGAAAGCGGCATACGCGGCGCAGGTGCATGAGATGATCCAGAGAGGGGCTGCGGTCGAGTTAAACGAGGAAACGATCAGTAAGTGGGACGGACCTGTGTGGTACGTAAGCCATCAGATCGCTCCCAACCCCCACTCTGCCTCCACACCGGTGCGGCTCGTGTGGAATAGCAGCCAGGAGTTTCGGGGAACCAGTTTAAACAGCATTCTGCTGAAGGGCCCGGACGTTCTGAACCCCATCCGTGCGGTCCTGTTGAGATTCCGGACCGGAGAGCATGCAGCCATCGGGGATATTAGGAAAATGTACAACTCTGTTTGGTTGCGAGAAAGGGAAGTCCACCTCCACCGCTTTCTATGGAGGGACACGGCGGAAGAAAAGATCAAAACCTACGCAATTACCCGCGTCAACATCGGGGACAAGCCAGCCGGATGCATCGCCCAGCTGGCCATGAGGGAGACGGCAAGGCTGCCAGAGTTCGCCCACCTAAAAGAAGAGCGGAGAGCGCTTGAGGAGGACACCTATGTAGACGACATTCTAACGTCTCATAACGACAGGAGAAAGCTGAAGAGCATCACGGAGGGAATCGAAAGGATACTCAACGCTGGAGGTTTCGCTCTAAAACCATGGATCCAGTCAGGTCAAAGTGGGAGGAGCAAAGAAAGCCAGCCTGCAAAAACAAAGGCCAATATGGAGCCAGAATCAGAGGTGTTGGTGCTGCCTAATCAGCTGAGCGAGGAAGACAACAAAGCGCTTGGAGTCGGGTACCATGCAGAAGGGGATAAGTTGTTCCTTATGGTTTCCATCAACTTCTCCAAAAAGAAACTGAAGGTGAGGACAGAAACCAATCTCTCAGAAGAAGAAATTGAGGAAGGAACGCCGAGCCCCCTAACGAGAAGGGAGCTATTGAGCCAGGTGGCGGGCCTGTATGATCCCGTGGGTTTGGCCACCCCGGTGAAGGAAAAAGGTGCCATCCTGGTCAGAAAGGCCTTTCAGGAGATGGGGAAATCCGACATCAGACAGAACACATGGGACAACCCACTCCCCCTTGAGCTCCGAGCCGACGCAATCAGGCTCTTCAAAGAGTATGCGAGACTTGGAAAGGTCAGATTCGAGAGGAGCCTAACACCGCCTGGATGGGAAAGAAGGCCATGGGGCATCACCTTCTCGGACGGGAGTGATAAT
>JANIIK010002752.1:20000-25000 GCA_027704905.1 Muraenolepis orangiensis | reverse complement strand
TCTTCATGTACCGCACGCACGCGGGTGACTTATGAACGGCTCTGATCGTCGCTCCATTCGCTTTAGTCTTTTGTTCCAGTGGACACGAGAGAGTGTTAGCGAGACCACATTTAGCCCCTCCTACCCCCCTCCGCTCCTATTGGCCCCCTATGACGTGTGCATCGCTCCAATGGGGACATGGCACGCATTCAGTCATGCTGCACACGCACGACAAGCACCTGCCATGACTCGCCTGCCTGCTAGCTAAATCTAAATCTAAATCTGGAGAATTGAATGGTCTTTATTGGTACATACGTACATGAACACACACAGTGAAATGTGGGGGTGGGAGGGTGAGGGGGGGGGGGTGTGAGGGGGGGGTGTGAGGGGGGGGGTGTGAGGCCGGGGGGGGTGTGAGGGTGAGGGGGGTGTGAGGGTGAGGGGGGGGGGGTGTGAGGGTGGGGGGGGTGTGAGGGGGGGGGGCGGTAAAAAGTGTTGTTTCACCGGCTGATCTCGAGGATGAGGATCTTATTGCTGTGAAAGTGTTTGTTTTTGGGGGGGATCAAAGTGCCTTTGCCGAACGGGGTACAGATCAGATCAGATCAGATCAGCTCAGCTCATGTACGACAGAGAGAGACGCTTTGGCACAGTGCCTGCCTCCCCTCCTAACACCTCGTAACACGTGCCTTGACACAAGGCAACCCCCCCCCCCCCCCCCTTTCAGATTCACACATAGAACCCAGAGTAGAACCCAGCAGAATGTCTTGTCACAAGCCCGGTGACAAACACACTGCAACGTGTTCTCTTGAACAAGGAAGCCCTCTCACAGTCTCTACAGCCCTGCTTCCAAAGAGGATTAGGATTATTTAAATCACAGAAAAGCAAACTCCGGTCCGACCGACGGTCTGAACTATGGCATCACGTGCCGTACATAACCGGTTATCTTCAACAAGGAGGCCCTCCTTTTATAACGGCACAGGAGAAGTCTGGGCAGTCTCTGCCCCGCTTCCAAAGAGGATTAGGATTATTTTATAATCACAGAATAAGAAAGTGGGTTCTGAACTACGGAGAGGCTGGTTTGGTGCGAGAAGGAAGCAGCCGGCGCTCTCTCTCTCTCACTCAGCCTGAGGTTCCCTGCTCCTGACCGGGCGCTTCATTATGTGCAGGAGGAAAGCAAACGGAGGCTCTTCTTCAAGGCTGTTGGCTGTGTCGGAGGAGCCTTGCCCCGCCTTGGAGGCTTCCTGATTTGGTGAATGGTAAATGGACGGCCTTTCATACTCTCATGGCTTTTATTTTAAAGCACTGCCTTACAAGCCATGCCTCACATTCACCCATTCATTCATTCATACACACGCACACATTCATCCACCGACGGCAGAGTCAGCCATACAAGGAGACAGCCGGCAGCGGTTAGTGGTTTCTCTTGCTCAAGGACACCTCGGCCTGTTTTATGACCTGAGGAGGAACAGGGGATCGAACCAGCAACCCTTCTTGGTTGTGAGGCGACCGCCTCCTGAGCTACTGCCGCCCCAATGATTTGTAATTCTAAGATCTCTTGGTAGCCCCCTCTCTCCGTCCATCTTTCCCTTCGCTCTTTCTGGAATCTGGAAGAGTTGTTTCCTGTGGCTTCATTTGGGCGCCTGTCTTTGAATCGGTCACGATGTCTTGGTTTTCCTTAGTGTCTCTCTGACTCTCTGACTCTCTGACTCTCTGACTCTCTGACTCTCTGACTCTCTGACTCTCTGACTCTCTGACTCTCTGTCTCTCTGACTCTCTGTCTCTCTGTCTCTCTGACTCTCTGTCTCTCTGACTCTCTGACTCTCTGTCTCTCTGACTCTCTGTCTCTCTGACTCTCTGACTCTCTGTCTCTCTGTCTCTCTGACTCTCTGACTCTCTGTCTCTCTGACTCTCTGTCTCTCTGTCTCTCTGACTCTCTGTCTCTCTGACTCTCTGACTCTCTGTCTCTCTGTCTCTCTGACTCTCTGACTCTCTGTCTCTCTGTCTCTCTGACTCTCTGTCTCTCTGACTCTCTGTCTCTCTGTCTCTCTGACTCTCTGTCTCTCTGACTCTCTGACTCTCTGTCTCTCTGACTCTCTGACTCTCTGTCTCTCTGTCTCTCTGACTCTCTGTCTCTCTGACTCTCTGACTCTCTGTCTCTCTGACTCTCTGTCTCTCTGTCTCTCTGACTCTCTGTCTCTCTGACTCTCTGTCTCTCTGTCTCTCTGACTCTCTGTCTCTCTGACTCTCTGTCTCTCTGACTCTCTGACTCTCTGTCTCTCTGTCTCTCTGTCTCTCTGTCTCTCTGACTCTCTGACTCTCTGTCTCTCTGTCTCTCTGACTCTCTGTCTCTCTGACTCTCTGACTCTCTGTCTCTCTGTCTCTCTGTCTCTCTGACTCTCTGTCTCTCTGACTCTCTGACTCTCTGTCTCTCTGACTCTCTGTCTCTCTGACTCTCTGACTCTCTGTCTCTCTGACTCTCTGACTCTCTGTCTCTCTGTCTCTCTGTCTCTCTGACTCTCTGACTCTCTGTCTCTCTGACTCTCTGTCTCTCTGACTCTCTGACTCTCTGTCTCTCTGTCTCTCTGACTCTCTGTCTCTCTGACTCTCTGACTCTCTGTCTCTCTGACTCTCTGACTCTCTGTCTCTCTGACTCTCTGTCTCTCTGACTCTCTGACTCTCTGTCTCTCTGACTCTCTGTCTCTCTGACTCTCTGACTCTCTGACTCTCTGTCTCTCTGTCTCTCTGTCTCTCTGACTCTCTGACTCTCTGTCTCTCTGACTCTCTGTCTCTCTGACTCTCTGACTCTCTGTCTCTCTGTCTCTCTGACTCTCTGTCTCTCTGACTCTCTGACTCTCTGTCTCTCTGTCTCTCTGACTCTCTGACTCTCTGTCTCTCTGACTCTCTGACTCTCTGTCTCTCTGACTCTCTGACTCTCTGTCTCTCTGTCTCTCTGACTCTCTGACTCTCTGTCTCTCTGACTCTCTGTCTCTCTGTCTCTCTGTCTCTCTGACTCTCTGTCTCTCTGACTCTCTGACTCTCTGCTCTCTGACTCTCTGTCTCTCTGTCTCTCTGTCTCTCTGACTCTCTGTCTCTCTGACTCTCTGACTCTCTGCTCTCTGACTCTCTGTCTCTCTGACTCTCTGACTCTCTGTCTCTCTGTCTCTCTGACTCTCTGTCTCTCTGACTCTCTGACTCTCTGTCTCTCTGTCTCTCTGACTCTCTGACTCTCTGTCTCTCTGACTCTCTGACTCTCTGTCTCTCTGACTCTCTGACTCTCTGTCTCTCTGTCTCTCTGACTCTCTGACTCTCTGTCTCTCTGACTCTCTGTCTCTCTGTCTCTCTGACTCTCTGACTCTCTGTCTCTCTGTCTCTCTGACTCTCTGTCTCTCTGACTCTCTGACTCTCTGTCTCTCTGACTCTCTGACTCTCTGTCTCTCTGTCTCTCTGACTCTCTGACTCTCTGTCTCTCTGACTCTCTGTCTCTCTGTCTCTCTGACTCTCTGTCTCTCTGACTCTCTGTCTCTCTGACTCTCTGTCTCTCTGACTCTCTGACTCTCTGTCTCTCTGTCTCTCTGACTCTCTGACTCTCTGTCTCTCTGACTCTCTGACTCTCTGTCTCTCTGACTCTCTGTCTCTCTGACTCTCTGACTCTCTGTCTCTCTGTCTCTCTGACTCTCTGTCTCTCTGACTCTCTGTCTCTCTGACTCTCTGACTCTCTGTCTCTCTGACTCTCTGACTCTCTGTCTCTCTGACTCTCTGACTCTCTGTCTCTCTGTCTCTCTGACTCTCTGACTCTCTGTCTCTCTGACTCTCTGTCTCTCTGTCTCTCTGACTCTCTGTCTCTCTGACTCTCTGTCTCTCTGACTCTCTGACTCTCTGACTCTCTGTCTCTCTGTCTCTCTGTCTCTCTGACTCTCTGTCTCTCTGACTCTCTGACTCTCTGTCTCTCTGACTCTCTGTCTCTCTGTCTCTCTGACTCTCTGTCTCTCTGACTCTCTGTCTCTCTGACTCTCTGACTCTCTGACTCTCTGACTCTCTGTCTCTCTGTCTCTCTGTCTCTCTGACTCTCTGACTCTCTGTCTCTCTGACTCTCTGTCTCTCTGACTCTCTGACTCTCTGTCTCTCTGTCTCTCTGACTCTCTGTCTCTCTGACTCTCTGACTCTCTGTCTCTCTGTCTCTCTGTCTCTCTGACTCTCTGTCTCTCTGACTCTCTGACTCTCTGTCTCTCTGACTCTCTGTCTCTCTGACTCTCTGACTCTCTGACTCTCTGACTCTCTGTCTCTCTGTCTCTCTGTCTCTCTGACTCTCTGACTCTCTGTCTCTCTGACTCTCTGTCTCTCTGACTCTCTGACTCTCTGTCTCTCTGTCTCTCTGACTCTCTGTCTCTCTGACTCTCTGACTCTCTGTCTCTCTGACTCTCTGACTCTCTGTCTCTCTGACTCTCTGTCTCTCTGTCTCTCTGACTCTCTGTCTCTCTGACTCTCTGTCTCTCTGACTCTCTGACTCTCTGACTCTCTGACTCTCTGTCTCTCTGTCTCTCTGTCTCTCTGACTCTCTGACTCTCTGTCTCTCTGACTCTCTGTCTCTCTGACTCTCTGACTCTCTGTCTCTCTGACTCTCTGACTCTCTGTCTCTCTGACTCTCTGACTCTCTGTCTCTCTGTCTCTCTGTCTCTCTGACTCTCTGTCTCTCTGACTCTCTGACTCTCTGTCTCTCTGACTCTCTGACTCTCTGTCTCTCTGTCTCTCTGACTCTCTGACTCTCTGTCTCTCTGACTCTCTGTCTCTCTGTCTCTCTGACTCTCTGTCTCTCTGACTCTCTGTCTCTCTGACTCTCTGACTCTCTGACTCTCTGACTCTCTGACTCTCTGTCTCTCTGTCTCTCTGTCTCTCTGACTCTCTGTCTCTCTGACTCTCTGACTCTCTGTCTCTCTGACTCTCTGTCTCTCTGACTCTCTGACTCTCTGTCTCTCTGTCTCTCTGACTCTCTGTCTCTCTGACTCTCTGACTCTCTGTCTCTC
>JANIIK010002752.1:0-2500 GCA_027704905.1 Muraenolepis orangiensis | reverse complement strand
CCCGCATTCCAGTTTACAGGACGCTGGTCCCTCCTCCTACGACCCCTCACCTGTCTGTCTCCCTGGTCCCTCCTCCTCCTACGACCCCTCACCTGTCTGTCCCCCTGGTCCCTCCTCCTACGACCCCTCACCTGTCTGTCCCCCTGGTCCCTCCTCCTACGACCCCTCTCCTGTCTGTCCCCCTAGTCCCTCCTCCTACGACCCCTCACCTGTCTGTCCCCCTGGTCCCTCCTCCTATGACCCCTCACCTGTCTGTCCCCTGGTCCCTCCTCCTATGACCCCTCACCTGTCTGTCTCCCTGGTCCCTCCTCCTCCTACGACCCCTCACCTGTCTGTCTCCCTGGTCCCTCCTCCTACGACCCCTCACCTGTCTGTCCCCCTGGTCCCTCCTCCTACGACCCCTCACCTGTCTGTCCCCCTGATCCCTCCTCCTAATACCCCTCACCTGTCTGTCCCCCTGGTCCCTCCTCCTACGACCCCTCACCTGTCTGTCCCCCTGGCCCCTCCTCCTACGACCCCTCACCTGTCTGTCTCCCTGGTCCCTCCTCCTACGACCCCTCACCTGTCTGTCCCCCTGGTCCCTCCTCCTACGACCCCTCACCTGTCTGTCCCCCTGGTCCCTCCTCCTACGACTCCTCACCTGTCTGTCTCCCTGGTCCCTCCTCCTACAACCCCTCACCTGTCTGTCCCCCTGGTCCCTCCTCCTACGACTCCTCACCTGTCTGTCCCCCTGGTCCCTCCTCCTACGACCCCTCACCTGTCTGTCCCCCTGGTCCCTCCTCCTACGACTCCTCACCTGTCTGTCTCCCTGGTCCCTCCTCCTACGACCCCTCACCTGTCTGTCCCCCTGGTCCCTCCTCCTACGACTCCTCACCTGTCTGTCCCCCTGGTCCCTCCTCCTATGACCCCTCACCTGTCTGTCCCTCTGGTCCCTCCTCCTACGACCCCTCACCTGTCTGTCCCCCTGGTCCCTCCTCCTACGACCCCTCACCTGTCTGTCCCCCTGGTCCCTCCTCCTATGACCCCTCACCTGTCTGTCCCCCTGGTCCCTCCTCCTACGACCCCTCACCTGTCTGTCCCCTGGTCCCTCCTCCTACGACCCCTCACCTGTCTGTTCCCCTGATCCCTCCTACTACGACCCCTCACCTGTCTGTCCCCTGGTCCCTCCTCCTACGACCCCTCACCTGTCTGTCCCCTGGTCCCTCCTCCTACGACCCCTCACCTGTCTGTCCCCCTGGTCCCTCCTCCTCCTACGACCCCTCACCTGTCTGTCCCCTTGTCCCTCCTCCTACGACCCCTCACCTGTCTGTCCCCCTGGTCCCTCCTGATTGGACCCCTCACCTGTCTGTCCCCCTGGTCCCTCCTCCTATGACCCCTCACCTGTCTGTCCCCCTGGTCCCTCCTCCTACGACTCCTCACCTGTCTGTCTCCCTGGTCCCTCCTCCTACGACCCCTCACCTGTCTGTCCCCCTGGTCCCTCCTCCTACGACTCCTCACCTGTCTGTCCCCCTGGTCCCTCCTCCTATGACCCCTCACCTGTCTGTCCCCTGGTCCCTCCTCCTACGACCCCTCACATGTCTGTCCCTCTGGTCCCTCCTCCTACGACCCCTCACCTGTCTGTCCCCCTGGTCCCTCCTCCTACGACCCCTCACCTGTCTGTCCCCCTGGTCCCTCCTCCTACGACCCCTCTCCTGTCTGTCCCCCTAGTCCCTCCTCCTACGACCCCTCACCTGTCTGTCCCCCTGGTCCCTCCTCCTATGACCCCTCACCTGTCTGTCTCCCTGGTCCCTCCTCCTACGACCCCTCACCTGTCTGTCCCCTGGTCCCTCCTCCTACGACCCCTCACCTGTCTGTCCCCTGGTCCCTCCTCCTACGACCCCTCACCTGTCTGTCCCCCTGGTCCCTCCTCCTACGACCCCTCACCTGTCTGTCCCCCTGGTCCCTCCTCCTACGACCCCTCACCTGTCTGTCCCTCTGGTGCCTCCTCCTACGACCCCTCACCTGTCTGTCCCCCTGGTCCCTCCTCCTACGACCCCTCACCTGTCTGTCCCCCTGGTCCCTCCTAATACAGCTATTATCCTCCCTGGATGTCAGTACTTCCTCCTCCACAGTATTATGACTTATGTTTATTCATGAGTATTCCATCCTTTCAGTTATCCTTTTGTACCCGATATATTGGGGTTGTCATACTTTTGCGGGACTTTCTGGACTCTTCTAGTAATCATAACAATCAAGACTCAAGATTCAAGATTATAGATATTTTTATTTGCCATATGCAATAACAAGTTCAATGGAATACTCCATATTCCCCCCCGCAAGTATGAATGTTCTAAAGTAATAAAGACCTTAGCTACCAAATAAGGGTCGAAGGTCAAGTTTGGGGCTCAGGATTCATGTGCACGTTCAACAACGTCATAAAAAGACATTTTCTGCCACATTTTCAATGATCTGCTGAAGGGAACTTGGATGGCCAGCAGTAGAACTTTAAGGTAATTGTTGG
>JANIIK010002751.1:12500-15177 GCA_027704905.1 Muraenolepis orangiensis | reverse complement strand
CCAGAGGAAGAGATTGTTGGTGAGAATAAACGATGCCCTGTGTGCAACTAGAGAATGAAATTAAAACAAACCAACAGGACCAAGGATGTGTCAGGGCAGGGTAGAGGTATAGGACCCGAAAGCAGAGTGACAGAAGCCAGGTAGAACAGGTGTTTAATGATCGGTGCACACGCCGATTAACGCCAGCAAAAGGCAAAAGGTACAGACAGGGCAAATCCAAAAAGGTGGTCAAGGCAAGCAGAGGTCGTCAACAGGATGTCGAGGGTTCAAAAAGGTACAAAAAGGCAAAAACAAGGTCGTTCTCCAGGTGAGGGTCAAAGCACGGAGGATCAATAGACAGAACACAATGAACTTAACTCGATACGAACGTGATGCTTTCGGAGAAATCCGGGTGATAATCCAGCATTGAGTAACACAGACATGGCTTGAATACAGCTTGGTCAATGAGGAGCGATTGACAACAGGTGAGTTCAGTGTGAAAAGGCTGACAGGGAAAACACGGAGTGGCATTTCGGAACGGAGTCCGGTGACATCGCGGATCCAGGAAGCCGCGGAGATCCAGGACTAGGAGAGGAAAGAGCTGGGTTGGACCGTGACAAGAAGTACTGTAAAGTACTGACAATATACCTATTTATACTAAGTACAAGTACTGACAATGTACCTATTATACTAAGTACAAGTACTGACAATGTACCTATTATACAGCATGTACTGAGTACTTCCTGTACTGACTACAGACTACAGTATGTTAGTCTTCTTCCTGCTGTAATAAAGTGATATATGATGATATATTAGTGATATATATTGATGATACATCACAGATCAGAGTTGACTACAGTATCTTAGTCTTCTTCCTGCTGTAATAAAGTGATATATGATGATATATTAGTGATATATATTGATGATACATCACAGATCAGAGTTGACTACAGTATCTTAGTCTTCTTCCTGCTGTAATAAAGTGATATATGATGATATATTAGTAATATATATTGATGATACATCACAGATCAGAGTTGACTACAGTATCTCTGACTCTGTATCAAAGCATGATGAACCAGTTGGTCCAGTTCCCCTCCCAGTTCAGTTCCTTTCAGACTAACCTCTTCTAGGCTGTTGTTCCATGACTCACTCAGTCATGAACTATAATAACCTTATTAACATATGAACCATAGACAGAGAGCTCTGAGGACCAGAAGCTCAGACACACAGACATAGGTCTCTGACCGTACTTTGATTAATTTAGAATAAAATCAGAAGTGTACACAAATTGTAACATGATGGCATCATTTTTCAGAAGCAAACACTTTAATCAATATAGACTATTGATTACTGACTGCAACTGTTCACTCTGAATGGTTCACAGTCTTGTTGGGTTGGATTCTTCTTGTGTTGTTTCCTGGTTTGTTTTTCAGGTTACACCCTTTACAGGCAGGAAGGCACACACACACACACACACACACACACACACACACACACACACATACACACACACACACACACACCACACAACACACACACACACACACACACACACACCACACACACCACACACACACATGTATCAAAGCTGTAGTCATGAGGACTAATTGTTTAGCTGAACTTTAACCTTTAAACTAGTGTTGTACAACATTTAGAGACTGAAAACACCATTACTACAGTTTATTATTATTATTTTTTAAATAGCGGCATTTAAATGAAACTAAAGAGTGTGTTTGATGTAAAGTATCTTAACAATAGTTATCTATACATGCGTATCTGTGTAAAGATAAGTGTCTTTAATGATGGTGAATATTAATGGTATTTTTGGATATGCACACATATTCTATGTCTTATATCAAGTGGTTCTGTATTGTGAATGAATGAAGGGTCAGCATTAAGGTAAAGAGGAATAGCTTCTAAGTGTCTTGACTGAACAATAGAATAACAGCTGAAACATAGAAGAGGTTCAACTTGACCAAACTGTTGAAAGGTTGTGGTGGATTATTGTAAATGTCATTATTTTAGTCACTTTATGCTTGACAATAGTTAGTAAAACAAAAGCTGTGAACATCCACAGTGAAAGATGCCGTTAGTCTGCTTCATGTCTAATGTGACTTGGACATAAAGCAGACTAATGGCCTCTTTCCATGTTTCTCTTCTTGTTAGGAGAAGCATTAAGAGAGTCTTTATTGATGGATAACTGGCCATTGTGCTATTGTGACCACATGGCCACATAGACACACAGCTCCACAACACAGTGAGAGGGAAAAGGACTTGGCTCACACACCCATTAGTCAGCTGATGTCACAAAGTGCTGGACCAGTTGAGGCTCACCAAGTGACTGATTGGCTTTAATTGGCATCTATTCTGAACTCTAAGAAAGTGCATCTAGTGCTCGATGACACGAACATCAGGACAGAGTTTGGCCTCCAAAGAGGACATTAGAAACAGGTTCAGTGTGTGGAGTCTAATGGATTTCCCTAATAAACGGCCAACACGCTCCTCATCTGGACCGGAGCGTTTCCCTGACTCAGACTAAGTCTTAAAGGGCATCGCTGACAGGGAACCGGAGGACCTGTGAGCACAGGCTAGACCTCAATGCCTTTCACAGTACATTTATTACCATGGATTCAACCTAGGATACAATGTTTAATGTATAACAGAAGATCAAATACAATATATATATTATATATAT
>JANIIK010002751.1:2500-7500 GCA_027704905.1 Muraenolepis orangiensis | reverse complement strand
CTAGTGACCACTGAAGAGCCTCAGGACCCCAGGGACCCCAGACCCCCAGGGACCCCAGGGACCCCCAGACCCCCAGGGACCCCCAGACCCCTAGGGACCCCGGGGACCCCCGTGTGTTACTGTAGTATGTGTGCGTATGTATGTATGTGTACATTTGTGTGTGTGTGTGGTGTGTATGTGTGTGTGTGTTACTGTAATATGTGTTTTTGTGTGTGTGTGGTAATGGATGCTTTTATATAGCGCTTTTATCCAAAGCGCTTTACAAGTCATGCCTCACATCACCATTCATACACTCAGAAGCGTGGGGTGAGGGCCAGACTTGGGATTGGGCCGATAACAGGTGAGAGCGTTAGAAAGTAACTCCAATAGGATCAAAGCTTATTGTAGAGTCCATCCACCCAGAGCTGGTGCTGTGAGATCCTACATTGTAACATGAACCACACAACTGGGTGGACTCACCCTTTAAGAGCCTCTTAATAAGATGCTTAATGGCCTTGATTGAATGCCTTTCCTGGTCTGTTCTTCCTCTAGGCCAGTGAGGTGGTCAAAGAACACCCTCTGATTCCTGGCACAGCCAAACAAAAGCAGATAAACCAATTATCTGGAACACGGGAATCTGCAAACTAATTCAAATCAAAATGGATGAACTTCTAAAAACGTATTAAGGTGCTTATGGCACCTGTTGCCCATCGCCCCTGATCTAGTCAAAGAGTTTGGCCGACCAACCGTCTTAAACAGGAGTAGGAAAAACATGTTTTTGAACATTTAGTTAGAATAGCGCCACCATGAAGCCAAATGATTGAACTTCACAGACCTCCTTGCTATTGTCCTACAATCACGTTTAGTTATTAGTCATACAATTTGGCCTTTGAACTATCCAAATGAAGCCTAACCTTAATGTAACCAGCTGTGAGATGTAGCTAGATATTGAAGAACAGTTGACCAGAATGTGGGCGGCATCTAGCAGCTTGAAGACATTGCGGAGGTTAGTCATTCAGCCGTTCCCTGTTGGTCTTTCTCTGGCTTTAAGAACACCGGCGTTCATGGTCTGCTGGCCCACCAAGTTACAACATCTCTCCACACCTTCATGCTACAGCCTGCCATTCTAGCTGAAAGGGGAACACTGAGAAAAAGCATTAGAGGCCATACTACTAAATGAGTGGTATTAGTAATTACTAATAATTTAACTATTTAACCAACTATTATAGCCTTAAATATTATCCAGCTACTCTTTGTATTTCAAACTCAAGTGCCCAATTGGCTCATAATGCCCTTTGACATGATCAAAGTGCTCACCTTGTTGACGGGGGGTATATATAATATATATATTATATAAATATATATTTATTATATATATTGTATGTTAGGGATGATCTCAAAAGGAGGACCGATGAGCTTCCGGCTCAAGGCTCTACCTGGTGTACACCTAGACACACCCCCACCCTACCTGGTGTACACCTAGACACACCCCCACCCTACCTGGTGTACACCTAGACACACCCCCACCCTACCTGGTGTACACCTAGACACACCCCCACCCTACCTGGTGTACACCTAGACACACCCCCACCCTACCTGGTGTACACCTAGACACACCCCCACCCTACCTGGTGTACACCTAGACACACCCCCACCCTACCTGGTGTCCACCTAGACACACCCCCACCCTACCTGGTGTACACCTAGACACACCCCCACCCTACCTGGTGTACACCTAGACACACCCCCACCCTACCTGGTGTACACCTAGACACACCCCCACCCTACCTGGTGTACACCTAGACACACCCCCACCCTACCTGGTGTACACCTAGACACACCCCCACCCTACCTGGTGTCTACCTAGACACACCCCCACCCTACCTGGTGTACACCTAGACACACCCCCACCCTACCTGGTGTACACCTAGACACACCCCCACCCTACCTGGTGTACACCTAGACACACCCCCACCCTACCTGGTGTACACCTAGACACACCCCCACCCTACCTGGTGTACACCTAGACACACCCCCACCCTACCTGGTGTACACCTAGACACACCCCCACCCTACCTGGTGTACACCTAGACACACCCCCACCCTACCTGGTGTCCACCTAGACACACCCCCACCCTACCTGGTGTACACCTAGACACACCCCCACCCTACCTGGTGTACACCTAGACACACCCCCACCCTACCTGGTGTACACCTAGACACACCCCCACCCTACCTGGTGTACACCGAGACACACCCCCACCCTACCTGGTGTACACCTAGACACACCCCCACCCTACCTGGTGTACACCTAGACACACCCCCACCCTACCTGGTGTACACCTAGACACACCCCCACCCTACCTGGTGTACACCTAGACACCCCCCCACCCTACCTGGTGTACACCTAGACACACCCCCACCCTACCTGGTGTACACCTAGACACACCCCCACCCTACCCCTTCTACACGTCGTGTTACTACTTAAGGAGGACATCATCTGTCCTATCTTTTAGAATCACTGGTAGAAGAAAGTTATTGTTCATTTTAAACAAGAGGAAAATGACAACAGGGATTTCCAGGGATTAGTACACACTCAAAACACACACATGGAAATGCACACACGTTTATATACATATACACATACACACACATGTGCATATAGAAGTACACACACACACACACACACACACATAGAAGTATACACACACACCAACACACAAACATACATATAAATACACAAATGCATGTATAGAAACGCACACACATGTTTAAATGCACACACACACACACACACACACTTATTTATATACATATACACACATACACACACAGATACACACACACACACATGTAAAAACACACACACACAAACACACATATTTATGAAAACACACACACACACACACACACATATTGTCATACACATACATTTTTTATTCTATTCTGTTTTTTATAACTACTGTCTGTTGTCGGGTTTTGCACATGATTTTCACTCACTGCTTATACTTGTATAAACATACACACACACAGACATACTCAAACACATAGAAATACACACACAGATCAAAAAATACACACACATATACACACATACACACATCTTAAAATACACACACACTAACACACACATGAGTTAGTAGCAGGGATCCTGGTTGATCTTCTGCTCATCAATACAAGTGGTCCATGGGAACAGATACTGATGGTCCTGTTGGGACTTTAAAGTGAAGATTGATTCCTTGTGTTGGGAACACGTATTAAAGACATGTCCTCACCTGTTGAGGATTTAGAACGTCTGCTATTCTCTTATTGGAGTCCTTCTGTTTATTGAGGACATGGGAGGGACCATTGATTCTGTTGTTTGTTCATAAAGCCTCAAGGGGAGGAACAGTCACTAGATCACACTGGATGTTGTGCTGCTTTGGGACCACCATTGTTCCCCTTTCTTCACTTGAAATCCTCCAAGAGTAGACCAGATGTTTCTCCTATGACCTCTGACCCCTAACTGCTCCTTAATGACCTCTGACCTCTACCTGCTCCTCAATGACCTCTGACCCCTACCTGCTCCTTAATGACCCCTGACCCCTACCTGCTCCTCAACGACCTCTGACCCCGACCTGCTCCTTAATGACCTCTGACCCCTACCTGCTCCTTAATGACCTCTGACCCCTACCTGCTCCTTAATGACCTCTGACCCCTACCTGCTCCTTAATGACCCCTGACCCCTACCTGCTCCTTAATGACCTCTGACCCTACCTGCTCCTTAATGACCTCTGACCCTACCTGCTCCTTAATGACCTCTGACCCCTACCTGCTCCTTAATGACCTCTGACCCCTACCTGCTCCTTAATGACCTCTGACCCTACCTGCTCTTAATGACCTCTGACCCCTACCTGCTCCTTAATGACCTCTGACCCTACCTGCTCTTATGACCCGACCCCTACTGCTCTTAATGACCCTGACCCTACTACCTTAATGACTCTGACCCCTACCTGCTCCTTAATCACCCCTGACCCCTACCTGCTCCTTAATGACCTTTGACCCCTACCTGCTCCCTAATGACCTCTGACCCCTACCTGCTCCTTAATGACCTCTGACCCCCACCTGCTCCTTTATGACCCCGGACCCCTACCTGCTCCTTAATGACCCCTGACCCCTACATAAACCTTAATGACCTCTGAACCCTAGCTGCTCCTTAATGACCCCTGACCCCTACCTGCTCCTTAATGACCCCTGACCCCTACCTGCTACTTAATGACCTCTAACCCCTATCTGCTCCTCAATTACCCCTGACTCCTACCTGCTCCATAAGGACCTCTGACCCCTACCTGCTCCTTAATCACATGTATTAACTGTCAGTATCTTTGTATGAAGCTGTGTTATAAATGACTAATAAATATTGAAAATATTAAAAGCCATGTTTTATTAATATCTGTTATTGCACCACTAGGGGGCGCTGAATCCACCACCTTCTGGCCAACATGATTAGGGTAAAGGAGACACAGGTGTGTGTGTGGTGTAGGTGTTTAGACTGGTGCTCAACACACACACACACACACACACACACACACACACACACATATACAGTGTACAGACACACACATACACACAAACATAAAGAAGTACACATGCTATTGTCTGCTTCAACTAATGTAATTAATGTAAGTCGCTTTGGATAAAAGCGTCTGCCAAATGCCCTAAATGTAAATGTAAATGTACACACACACACATTTATGTACATACACACACACTTACATGTATTAACTGTCAGTATCTTTGTATGAAGCTGTCTGATAAATGATTAATACATCTTAAGATATGAGGCTGCTTATCAAAGCCATGTTTTATTAATATCTGTTATTGCACCACTAGGGGGCGTGAATACACCACTGATGTCACACACACACACACTCACACACACACACACACACACACACACACACACACACACACACACACACACACACACACACACATATATCTAGGAGGAAGAGAGGTGGTGAGGGAGGGAGGAAGGAGGA